>JANPWX010000271.1:1923839-1973063 GCA_024734555.1 Trochalopteron elliotii
TGCCCAGCGACAGAACGAGGAGCAGTGGTCGTAAACGAAAACACGAGAAGTTCCACCCCAACATGAGGAAGAACTTCTTTATATGAGGGTGGCAGAGCACTGGAACAGCTGCTGAGGGAGGTCGTGGAGTCCCTGTCTGGAGACATCAAACCCCACCAGGAGTCGTTCCTGTGCTACCTTCTCCAGGTGACCCTGCCTTGGCAAGGGGTTGGACTGGGTGATCTCCGGAGGTCCTTTCCAACCCTCACAGTTCTGTGATTCTATTTCCTCCGGTCCCTGGGAATAACAGTGGGGCTGCTGACAAAATCAAAGAGCCCTTCCATAAAAAATCTGGAGGTTTTTTTCCCACTCACAGTAGATAATTATCCTCTATTATCAGCAGAGGGCATTGGCTCTGCACCTTACCTGGAGGAAGGAAATTCCCACTGAAGTTACCCCAAACCGTTGCTGAGTGTTTGTCATTAATTTTATAGAGATTCTGGAATTAGAATTCAACTAAAGCAGGATGTGTAGCCCCGGGTGGGCTTCAGGCAGCTCGCAGGTGTCACTCAGAGGTGCACACCAGCATTTCACCACACCTGAGATGTTGACACACCTTTTAGCCTGTGCTGGCCTTCTGCAGGGTGTGTCACAGGTGTGCTGTGCACGAACGCAGTGTTTGCCTTCACAGCGAGCCCCCCAACAGCCTGGGGACGAGCGGCGTGCCCGGGGGAAAAGGACATCACTGGGTACATCACTGCGGCTCTGGGGAAGGAGGAAAATAAATCTCTGCGAAGCACTAGATGGTGCTGCGAACACACGGACACCCAGTGCTCCATACAGCGGAATCTTTGCTCTTGCTGATTATTCCTTCCAGGAGTTCTTGGCCCAGACACCAGTGGTTCAGAGGCAGGTCAGTGCATTTGGTCCCACCCTGGGGAAAAAGGAGGAGAAAACCCTGGAGAGTTCATCGGGATGACCTGGTGGGTTGTCTGTCACATTGCCTAGCACGTTTGGCAAGGGTTTGCCCTGTTTGAAGGTGACCAGCAGATAGGCATGGAGTGGCATTCACCCAGTTCAACAAAACTGCTGCCACCCTGCTCCATCCAAGGGCATCCAAGAGGAAAGCAAATAACAAACAATGAAGGGCTGACTCGGAAGAGTTGTCCTTCTGAGTGAAGTCAATGGCCTGTTTAACCCTGATCCTGCCTCTGCTGGAGGCTGACATAAGAAAGGCCAAACAAACACTGCTTGATCTCCCAAATATTTCCCAGCCTCATGAGATTTGTGGCTCAGGGATTTCCTGCATGCCATCATCCTGGGGGGAATTTTTCTTCCAAGGATTTGTCCAGCTTCTCTGAAAAAGCTCTTTTGTTTATATGTTATTTATTTACAGTGTTTGAGCGAAAGAGAAATGCCTGCTTGTTGGTGTTTCCTCTGGCTGAGGTCTCTTTCACTCCTAAGAAAGGCAGCCCTGTCCAAACACCAGAATGCTGCTCTGCCCCTTGCAGCCTAGACACTTGCAGAGGGTCTGTAAGATGTCATGAGGAGCCATGCACAGACATTCACAGGCTTGCAAGCATGAAAACAAGCAAAGAAAGTTACTGTAACAAATGGCTGTTCTAAGCTTAACCTTTTTTTCAATTATGAATGCATACTACATTAATACTAATCCAAGTGGGGTTTAGTGGATTTTCTTTTTTGAAAGGGATGGGTGGTTCTCCTTGAAAGGCTCAGGCTCAAAGCTCTGGGCACTTTACCATTTCAGCCTTACTTTGGGAATTCCACAGGAGTTTGTCTGGCTACAACCAGTGCACTGCTTTGAAAGAAGAACATCTAAATAACAATGTTATGTTAAACATAACAATGCTAGTAGTAGTAATAATAATAGTAATAACAACAACAACAATGTTAAATTACATTGTTATGGTTCTTCTTATTGCAGTGTAATTTCCTCTGTAGGCAAAGTGTCATCCTGATTTGTGGTGTCAAGAGTTGCCAAATCATGTTAGTCCCTTCCATAAATCTATTGATCTCAACAGAGCTGCCTTGCTCTCTGTCTTCCCAAGTGTGACATGTGGATCACAGCACATCCCTTCCTCTCTCCCGGGGCAGTGGGGGACCAGTGCATCAGTGCTAGCACAAACAGCACCAAGGATACCAAGTTTTGTTACAAAACAGGGAATGCTTTGGCAGCAGCTGAGAGAAGTGGCATCTGCAAGGCCACTTTTCTGGGTAACCATTCCTTTAAGTAAATACAATATTTCAAGAGCCCTCATATTTGGCTGCTGGGTTTTAGCAGAGCCTGCATGCAGCAGGAGCAAGGGCAGTTAAAGAGGGTAGTATTTTTATAATCCCTCACAGGTTGTCTACATCCTTTTCTAACAATATTCCCATCTCAGTGGACTGATGACTTCTGGGATCCTATCAGATGACAAGTGCTCACACCAACATGTGAGACCAATGGGGTTTTTTTCCTCTTTGTTACCAGAGCAGAACTCATGGCTATCCTTAGATGTGTTTTGATTATCTCCATATACTGACAGTGAGATGCCAAACTGGCTGCTGGTCCTTACAATGTGGTGCTTCCCAGGAAAACCAACCCATACCACACACATGCCCGTGGGCTCCTCACCGTGCTGTGGACAGGAGCATAGGTGAGGAAGGGGATATCATCAAAGGGTCTGATTTGCAGGCTTCATCATAAATGTCAGGATATTTGGAATTTTCCTAAGGCCTCTGTTTCTGCAATCTCACTTATGTCTAGGATGCCCCCAGCAATTTCTGATATCCAGAGACAAACCCCACAAAAACAGTAAAGAAGAAAAGAGTTGCCCAAGAAACCCTGTCTCTGACAGTTTTTAGTGTTTCAAACAGTGAAATTCAGTGTCAAGCACTCAGGTACCTGGCTTGTGACTTCAAGGCACTACAAATAATTACATTTTCTTTTCTGGGCCATTTTGTATTAGATCCCTCTGAAATGCAGAGGGAAGTAGGTTAAACTCCTGGGACCAGGAAGACATAAGTTACCTCTTCAGTGTCACAGGACCATATATTTCCCCTCAGATTGTGCTGACAGAACCCTGAGCACTAAATCTTCCAGGCTGTCTTGCTTTGGGCTCCATTTCTGACACATGCTTGAGATGTCTCCCTACAAGATTTCCACTCTGCTAAGCATCTCACAAAGGGTGAGAAAATGTTGGACATATAAAGGGAACACGATCCCTTACAGCCTGTAGGGGAGTCAGAACCATTCCTGCTCAAGCCTGGATTTGTTGCTGCAGGAGACTTTTTACTATCTGGTATTTGATACCAGATAGCTCAAGAGTTTTGTAACAAAAACCTGCTCAGTGCTAGGCTGTCCTGTCTATATTGATGACCCACTTTTTTCATGTCACTGCACATAATCAGTGTGGCTGGGATGACCCTGTTTGCATCCAGGCAAGAGGCTACAGGCAACCACTGCTGTGTCTCAGCTGTGCCTTCTTGCTTATGCAAATGATCATCCCGTTGACATCCCTGAGACTACACCAGTGGGAAAGGGGTGTGAGATCGTGCACCCCCCATCTAACTGAGCATCTCACTGTCTTTTCTTTCCATGGAATAAATCAGAGGGCTAATCATCCTGTCTGGGGGTTCTAAAATATGTTTTGAATAGCTTAATAACTTCCTGTGGCTCCTCTCTCCTGGATGATCATTAACATATGCAATCTCTTTGGCTGAGTTTAGAGTGTCCCTGCAGGGTAGAGGTGAAGTTTTGGTGCCCAGAGCTGGCCTCCTTCTAAGTCCCCCTAAATAATTTTGCATTACAGACCAGCACAGAGCTCTGTGTGAAGCAGCTCTGATGGTTCCTCTGTTCTTTAGAAAGGTCCCTTAAATAAACCTGCTTTTTCAGCTTCTCAGATGCCCAGGAGAGTAGATGTAGGAAGAGGCAAGGGAGGAGGGGTTGATAGAGGAGAAACAGATTTCAGACTGCCTGGGAACATGACTGAGTAGCTTTCTCTCAGTAAATTCAATGGTGTGACTACATATCCTGAGTCTGGGGAAGATAATATTCCAAAGCCAGTGGCAGAGCCAAGTGCATCCACAATGCTTGCCACAGTTTGTGCCTGGGTGCTTGCCAGGCTTTGAGGTTATTCACCCTGACATTATCCCCAGATAGGAAAGACCGTGCCATTATCCCTGTTTTACTGTTCCCATGTGGCAACCGAGACACAAATCACTATGAGATGAAATTAGAGGAAATTAAAAAAGGGGAAAAGGAAATTTGTTCTCATGGCAGGTTAATTAAACTAGAGCCTACATCCAAAGGCAGATGTTGTGGCAAAGTAATGCTGAAAGTAATTGTTTAGAGTTCTCCTATCTGCAAATGTTAAAAGGGACATAAAACAGTGAGCTTTGGAGATAAAGTCCATACCTAATTTATGATGACAGTGAGGAGACATAACGTGGGGAAGAGATGATCTTTGGTCTCACCATGGGTCCTTCATTTAAAATGCTCAGCCCAGTGAGCTGGAGAGAAAGGAGCACTTGCTGAAAGGGCAGCTGTGGTCCATTCTTGATTTCTGCTACCTGCCAACAAGAATAAGAGATTACACCCAAGGAAAAAGCAATCTCCAAAATCCTGAGCTAATCCCACAGCCATTCAGTTGGCCTTTGGCAGAGTTCATGAGAAATGATGGCAAACTCCCTCATGGGCTACCTGGCTACATTCTTTGTGTGGATGCTGCCCATTAGCTGCTTCTCCTGCCTGTGTTCCCAAGCACCATCTTTCCTCTTTGTATTGCAGTGAGGCTGTTAATCTTCCTGCCTGTGTGGATGCCACTTGTAAAAGGCTCTGCTGCCAAAGGAAGGAGGCACCAGCTGCAGCATGAAAATGTTCAAGAGCAGAAACAAGGAGATTTGGAAAGTTCATGCTCAGAGATCTGTGTGTGCCCAATCCCAAGCCTTATGGAGGAGTTTAATTAAGGATGGCAGCTTCCCTATCTGAAGTTGTAATCCCAAATACATGTTGTCTCCACATAGGCACAAAGCCAAGCTGTGACTCCTGAGTAGAGCACCCCAGGGTAGATGGCCACATCCCTGGAGTGGCAGATACCTGCCCTACCTGTGCCAGCAGTCTGGGTATCCTCTGGCCCAGAACAGCTGCCAAAATACATATTGGGCAGCACAAGAGGCCAACTGGAGAGTGTGCATATGGCTCCCAGTTTGGGTCCTTGAAAATGAATAAAGAAAAACAAAACACAAGAGCCAGAGGGCTAAAAGGGACAGAGTAGCCAATGAAATTCTCAGTAGCACTGTGCTGTTGAGGTTAAGAAAAATATGACATTTCTGAAGTCCTGTGGGTGCTCTGTGGTAGATTGAGGCTGCACAGGCCCTTTGCAGAGATACCACAGCCTCTGAAACAAATCCACCTTTGAAATGGGGATTTCTTACAGCACTCTGTTAAAGAGCAGTGAAACTGCACAGGGAATTGAAATGTGTCCAATTAGTGACTCAGCTAGTCCCCATAATTTATCCAAAATCTAAAGCCCATCTGATTTTGACTGACACAGACAGCTGAGAACTTGCTTTCATGGCACAGCTGAAAACAGACTTTGCTTGTACCCACACTAGCTCCTTTTGTCAGGGAAAGGCCTGAGACATTTGTTTGGATGCTCTGCAGCTCTGCCCAGGTGAGCAGCAGGATGTTTTTCTGGTCTTTGATCTTCCATTATGTGACTGATTCCACTAATTCATTAAGTGTAACAAATGAGTGGTGACAGTGGAGGCTACACTACCCCATAATTCATCTCCTTTGCCTCTTGATGAGAAAGTTTCCTGTTACACTGGGCAGACCTGTTCTCATCACTCTCCTTACAGGCTCTCTCTCATTCTCAGTTGCTTTCAGACAGAAATGTGTCTGGTCCCAGAAGCTGTGAATGCTCTCTTTCCTCAATTGCCAAAAATCTGCAAGGTATTTCTTGCCTATAGACCCCTGGGTTTAGCTAAGAGCACAGTAACAGTGGTTACACGATTTGGAAGTGCTTAACATTTCTACCTGAGTCATAACTTGTGAAAAAGTCCATCTAGCTCCTCTGTAACCCATCGCTTTCAGAAAACTCTGAACTGCTTGTAAATGCTATAACAAGGAGCACTGACCACTTACCTAATAAAATTTGCTTTCTGAAGTATTTCTCAGCTCTATTACAATCACACAACTTCATCACAATAAGTATCTCAGAGTGTGGAATTGATGTTGGCAGTCTTCTTTTGAATTGTATATTCACAACAGGAATCTTAGTTTTCCTTTGTGACTAATTACTGTTAGGGGATATCCTGATGAAAGGATAATTGGTTTCTTTGTCCTACTAAAAATACACTTTTTAAAGGCATCTGATGCATTCACAAATATGCAAAATATTCAGTCCCTAATTCAGGTAGCTCTTATTTATTCAGGTTTCTAATTCTGAAGACCCTGTTAACACAATGGATGGCACAGAGAGGGAAGGCTGGCAGCAGAACCCAGGAGCCCAGGGTTTGCTCTCCTCATCCTGGAGGACAATGTCAACTCTGAGGACCCACACACCAGTGTTGCTCTAATTAGACCAAACCAGCTACAATCAGATTAACTTTATTTGCACTGTTTGTAGACAAACTACACATAAAACTCACCACAGAGCGAAAGCACACAGGAAACTGGTAATAGATGGCATAAAATAAAGCAAGCAGTGATGAAAGTGACTGCTTGATAAACACATCAGCCTGGCCAAAGGCAATGCATTTCAGAGGGAAATGTTTGTTTTCAGTAAAGCTTCAGCAATCTCTCCAGTTACCAAAGTGAACTTTACAGAGGATTAGCTGTGCTGGAAACTGGAATCCTCTTTTCACCCAGAGAAAAACTGCACAAGGGCAGTACAAGGCCAGTATTGCCACTAATACATATTATTTCTGGGCACACCAACCTCTTGTTGGGGGTAGGAGGGGATGCAGCTCTGCTGAGCAGCCAGAGCTGCTGTGCTGGGGGTGCTGAGACGTGGAGCTTCCCTGCCTGTGACAGAGCTGAGACTGGGGAGGGCTTAGCACACATTCAGCTGCTAGCAGCTAATTTTAGATACAATCAACTCTCAATTACCTACAGGGAGCTTAAATGCCCCTGACTTCCTCCAGCACTGCTGGCTGTGGTCCAGTGATGTGGAGGGTGATGCAGAGGTCAAGCAGCTCTTGCCCTCCTTGATGCACTGGCTGCTGCTGCAGAGAAACCATCTTTGGCATTTTCCAAGGCAGAAGGCTCCAAGTTTGCTCACCAGGTCTTGTGTACAGGTACTGTCTCATCCCTGCTTTAGCTCTGCCTCGATAAGGGAGTTATTCTCACCTGCCCCAGGGTCAGCTTTGGCAGAGGCCTCACTGCTATTCTCAGCCTCCTCTGCTGATCCCACGGTCTACAGTTACATTTCACAAACTGCTTTTGGAAAGAGCTGTCCTCCTTTATAGTGTCAGCTAACTGCAAGGACTAGTAATCGTCAATTTTGCTGAAGAAGCAGCAAATCAATGACCTCTGGGAGAGATCCTGGAGTCCTGTGGTCTTCCTTCTATCGAGGCTGCACGTGTAGCTGCTAATTTGTTGTCCTGTGCATGCCTATCTCAGTGGGTGCTCATTAAGTGAGACCTGTTATCCTTACTGCTGATGGCAAGAAATGCTCAGACCCCCCACTGAACTGAGAGTCTCTAGGAATAAATGGGAAATGAAAACTTTCATTATCTCCTTTTCAAACATCAAGAATTCAGTAACCAGAACCAGCAGGGAATGTGTAGCAAGGAACTTGCATTTCCTAGCCAAGGGAAAGCATATCAAAATCAATTATCTAGGGCGTGCAATAGTTGTGGTTTTCCCAAAGGAAAATACTGTTTAGCTTAATTGTTCTGCAACTAGTGTTAATGAGCTATCATGAGTCATATTTCTATTCATATCCCCAGGAATCAAAATAGGCCAGAGTATGACACTGTATGCGTCTCAGGACAAAGTAGGAAAAAAAAAATAAAAAGAAAGGAAATTAAATGTATAGCAGCACTTTGCTTTCTACCAGCTTTCACATGGCATAGCTTTCATGCTGCATCTCAGTTTCTGTCCTCCTGACACCTCAGAGGTCAGACCTTCCTGGCCCTGTTGCTGAAACAGGCCTGCCCTACTCCTGATGCAGCAATGTTTCTGAGCTTGCTCAAGTGCACGAGCCTTCCATACCTGTCTAGAGTCAAACATACACCTAACAAGTGTATTGGATCCTTAAACCTGACACCCAGCACAGATTTTCCTTCCTAGCTTTGTGTTACACATTATTTATCAAAAGTGTGAGAACAGACTGACTACAGCTCTTCGGATACTTGGGAGTACAGTTCCCAAGAGAACTCTTACCCACAGCTCCTTAAGGTTTCCTGTTTCATAGACACCACTCTCACGATCCCACATTGCTGCCATTGCCATCAGGTGGCCAATGCAGGCAGCCAAATTCAGAGCTGCCCTTGAAGGTCTGAGCACAGTGACAGAATTGCAGCCTTTTACTCTGGATTTGGCTTTGACTTATCACACCTGCCAGTTTTAAATGGGATCTGCATTCCCGAGGGGATCAGTACACATTCCTGAGGGGATCATTAGCATCACATATCAAATCCAGCTGGAAGGACGAAGGGACATCTCAGACATGACCACCACAAAGTGTTGTGGCACTTACAGGGTTTTTCAAAAGAAATTTGGACAATTGATTTGGAAACTTGTTTGGAGAGGTTTCCCTTTGGCTCCTCCTAGTGACAAATCTGGACCGAATTCCTTGATCTGTGCAGAGCTTTGAGTGGTGTTTGACTCTCAGATCAAACATGATTTTTGTACATTTTTGATCCTCGGTGAACCAATCATCTGAGCCAGTAGCTCAGACCAACTCAGCTGGAATCATAATATCTGAAGTCTCAGTCTGGATATGCATCCTGCAGCTCTGCCCATCTTTTTTTCATGTGACACAAACTCTGTTAATTGGGAGTGTTTAGAGAAGATGGGGCCAGACCCTCTGGAGAGGTGTACAGCAGAAGGATGAAAGGTGATAGATTTGAAATGAAAAAGAGGTTGTGGTTTTGATAGGAGGAAAAAAGGATTATAATGAGTATGATGAAGCAATTGAACAGAGAGACTGTGGAATCTCCATGCTTGGAGATAATTCAAAATTCAGCTGAATGAGGCCTTGAGCATGCTGCTGTTGCTGGACTAGATTTGAGCAGAGGCCAGCAGTGGTCCCTTTCCATTCACCCCAGCCTGTGACTCTGTTATGAAGCCTGTTAACAGTACATGGGAAAAAAAAGGAATTTCCACTTTTTTTTAATGGAGCAGCAATTCTTGTGTTCCTGGTGAAGAACTGAGAGGGTAATATGGCATTTGATATACCACCAAGGAGAAAGAGACATAAATTACATATAAGCTTAGAGACCAAATCCTATCAGTAGCTGAGCACGTGCATTGAGCTTAATGGAATTTGAAGCTGTCCATCATTTTGTAATATCAGTTTTTAGGAAAGAGAACCAACATGAGATGCTGTTCACACTGATGTGCATGGCACAATGTCCAGCAGGTTCAGTGAATGCAAGCAGGGGTGGATGCCTCAATTTCAGGCTCAGCATACTCATTGTGGTGGAGCCTGACAAAGATGTGTGCAAAGTGCTTCAACCCATGCCCTTTATAGCTAAAACCAAAAAGCCCTTGCAGAAAGGTGACATCATGGCTTTCTGAAGAGCAGCTGAAATTGCAATCATTTCCTTTCCCTTCCCTTCCCTCCCTGATGGCCTCAGCTGCTCTGGATGGCTTTCTGACTTCCAGACACTTTCGCAGCCAAACACTGGGCTTCAGAACCTGCTCAAACTTTTCTTCTTCATGGGAAAGACACAAACACCAACTTCTCTCTTTTCTGTCAAGGAACATGCAGTGCCAGACGATGAAGCATCAGATTATTTATTCTCAATTGAGGCTAATTAGTGTAATTAGAAAAGAAAATCCACCAGGTATTTGGAACAGAAATTGCCTGAACTCAGAATCAGAGCAGCATTGCATGAAGGACCTGGACTGCCTGATACAACTCCAGAGGTTTCCAAATGCTTGTTTGGACATCTCATTCTTGGCTGGGGAGGAGGAAAACCCATTGAAAGCAGCTCCTTCAGCTTGCTTTACAAGCAGCAGAACTCCAATCTTTTAAGAACTTACAAAAATCTCAACACTTGCAGAAAACATGGTTCTGCCCTTCTGAGCCTGACCGCTGCCCTGATGCTCCAGCTATGGATACTGTGCTCTGGTTGCATCAAAAGCACCACTGGTTGCATCACAACCAGTGATGAGCTCCTACTTCTGCACCTGGTGAATCTTGTTCACAAAATTGAGTTCTAATACAGCATTCCTCCTGTGTTAGATGCAATGCTTTTGGGAGCAAGAAATGATCACCTCTGACTTTCAGAAGTTTGGTGTTGGCAATATGAAGTAGTGAAAGAGCAAGATGTTACAGAGAAACATACCAGCAGATAAGGAAGAGGATAAATAGGAGGAGGGTGAAAAGGAACAGAAGAGAAACACAGGAAAAAGAGAGCTATGAGGGACAATGTAAAATCCAGAGCTGGGCTGCAGAGTAGCACTTCCCCATATCTTAGAAATAAATTTGAGTCTGGGGCTCAGGCTCAAGTACCTCTTTGAGTTCTGAGAAATCCTCAAGGTCTGAGACCTACTTTTATGGCTGGTGACTAGTTTTACAGCAGGTAAAAGCTCATATCTCACTGATATGAGCTCCATATTACAAGCTCCATATCTCACTGCAAATTGACTGTGGAGAAAGAAGTCTGTGAGCCCAGGCAGAAAACTTGTGGCCCGGACACAATTTTTCTCTTGTACTCTCAGATATTCTTTTTCTGTGACATGAAACTAAATTCCACTGCTTAATGGTAAAGATCAAATGGATTTGTACTGAACAGACGGGAGAGGTATTGCATAAGGACTTGTTCCTGTGTTCTTTGATTAGCCTGCCTATTAGCCTTTATCTCAGACTCTTGGAAACACCAGCTTTCTATCAAAAGGAAATGTCACTACTTTAACTAATATACTTTTTTATTTCCTTTGCAAGAAGCTCTAATTAACGTTTTTTTTCAGTTCAGCACAGCTTTAAAAAGAATATTTAATGTCAGGCATTAAAGTTTCCATATTGGCTCGCAAAGAAAATCTTGACTCACAGAGATTCTCATCAAGAGAAATAAAAGGCAGACTATGCCTCCCTTCCCTGCTATGCAGAAGAAAGGATTTGTCTTGGTGTAGCTCTGCTAACCTATTGCACAGGTGGTTTTATAACTGAAAGGAGCTTTTTCTATCCAGTCCTTCCTGAAGGGCTCTGAGTGATGGGAGTGCTGCCTCCAGCACCCACTACTTCCAGCATTCTCATGCTCCACTCAAAAAACCCCTGAATCTGGCAGGCCTGTGGCTCTCCCCTGTCCAGAAGTCAGGGAAAGCTGCCAATTGCAGGCAATCAATATTTTACATTTTTCCCCAGCTAAATAATTCTCTGGCTTTACAGATCAAGCAAGAGGGATTAAAATTGAATTGCAATACTGAATGCCAGGCCCTCTGAAACAGAGGACTTAAAATTATAACAAATCTGTTGAACACTTGTTCAATTTTGTGTCTCTGCTTAAACTCCTCGACGGCAGACTTCAAGTATAAGCATATGCTTTGAGAAAAAAACAATTCCAGTATTTGCAGAATCAGGGCCATCTGAGGCACTGTTCCTATTCCATAACAGTCCATGTAATCTCCAGATCACAGCCATCTCCTGCCACCCCATGGCAGCCTGATGGCTGATGCAAGACCTGTTTGAGAAACGTTATTCTTAACCATTATTAGGGTTATTATTAACATCACAATATAGTTTATAGGAAGGCACAGACTGCCACATGCCAGGAAACTCAAATGGATTTTATCGAGGACTACATTCAACAGCAAGAATTTGCCAGATGGGAATAGATCCCACTCACCCACCGATTATCTTGTCTACCTCCGTGTTATTGAGGGAAAGGTCTGAGATTGTGAGCTGAAAGAAGTTATAGTAATGCAAAGCACTATCAGGAACCAGGCAACATAGCTGAATAGTCAAGTTTTTCTCAGAATGGGGACACACAAATGTTAACAGGAAGCCCCAAGGTTTATATCCCTTTCCCAGCCCTGCCTTGCTGTGAATTAGTACTGTGAAGTGTGAAGATTTCCATCTGACATTTTTTAACACAGCAAACACTGTTTTTATCTAGGGGAATATCTGATCCTTTCTGGTAATCTACTAAACCATTTACTGCCTGTACAGATCGTGGAAGGAACATTTGAATACAGCTAATTGCTAAAAATAGCCCCATTTTCAGCAGCAGAGGAGCTGGCAGTTCTTTCAAGCCACGTTAAAAATACTGCTTGAGTATGACTTCAGCAGACATGCTGCTGCCTGTGCGTGCTGCCAGAGTGAGTGGGACTGCCTTGTCCCTGCTCGGGATTTCCTCCAACACGTGACACAGCTCGTGGGTCCCACAGCTCAGAGGCAGGTGAGCTACCAGGGCTAAAAACGTGACTGCAGTGGCAACCACATACCTCATGCCTCTGGCTTCCTTTTTGCAGATCTGCATATTTCCCAATTTCGGGGCACATCTCTGGCTATTAGGCCAGGTTGGATGGAGCACTGAGCAGCCCTGGTGTAGTGGGAAGTGTCCCAGTCCATGGCAGAGGTGTTGATCTTTAAGCCCAAACCATTCCATGGTTCTAGCACTAGGCTGCAGTGAGTAAAATGTTCCTTATTAAGTGGGAACCTTTAGGTTCCTTTGGTGTGCAAGCCTAGGTGTCTGAAGCCAGAAAAATGACAAGCTGATGGCTTGCTGACATATGCTAATGAGGAAGAGCAGCAAGTCCCATAGGATGAGAAGTCCAGCCAGCCAGTGATCTCTCCAGGCTGGGTGTTCTCCACTCATAAGGGAGCAAGGCTGTGACAAACCAACGACTGACATTTTTGTGGGGGACATTTTGGTTATAATAAAGTCTAATAAATGTGTGGAAGGTCTTTGGATTTTAGAGGGCAGACTTAATTTTCTAACCAATACCCCCATTTCTAATCTAAAATCAAAAGATCACTGTAATTTTTTTTGTAAGGAAAGTTAGAAATATTAGGAGCATGCAATTTTCAACCAACGTTAGCAGGAAGCCTTTGAAAAAAGCTGGTTTCTGCTACTTAGATGATGGAACTTGTGCAAAAAGTGCAAGTGCTGTGTTTTAAAATCCAAACCCATTCTATAGTTCTGTTTCGGTACTAAATCCTGTTTCTGAAGTTACTCCTAGGTCATCCTTGGCTGCTCCAATTTGCCAGCCAAAGAGACATAAAATGTACCAGGCCCCAGAGGCTGTTAATTAGATTTAATTTTGCTTTGCTGCCTCTCAGAAGTACAAGATTTTAGGCAGAAGGGTGTAACTGATTCTGGATTCTCTGTGTGAAGCATGGGCTGGGAGTTCTTTCCCCCAGCTTGTGCTATTTCCCAAAGGTACATAGAAAGTGCTTGGTGAGACCTAGTAAAGAGCAAAAGCCTCAGACAGACCAGTAAAACTCAGTGGCCCAAATGAATAGTGTGGCCTTCAAAACTGAACTATAATTCTTTCTGCCAGGTGTATTTATAAATTTGATATCATCACAACCCAACATCTAACAAGAGAGCAAAGCTTTAGGACAAAAGAAAGAAACAAGTTACAAAACATCTAGGCTACATTAACCAAGAAAGGAATTCCTTATTTTCTACTCAGTACAAGTTCCAGCTGAGCATCCATGCTTTATGGGACAAAAAAAAGTGCCATTTAAAGAGATATTGTCTTATTGACCAGATCCAAGGTTTGGATAGGGGGAAAGGAATAAAAAAGGCTGCTGTTGATGAACCTAAAGCCAGAAAGAAACCAGACTCACTAAAGCTCAGACTGGATGTGATGATGTGACACGGCCACTCACTGGATTCACATGTCAGAACTTTTTGAGTAAAGGATGTGTTCTCAATGTTGGGACTGTGACCAGCTGGAGTTACTCCTGCTGCCCTCCAGGATCTCCCACCACGAGGACCATGTGCAGTGCAAGCTTTGAGGGCAGGACTGGAGGAGAAATGGTTCTGACAAGGCAGGGGGAGCCTTCCTGGGGAGGAATTTCTGCTGAAAAGCTGGCTAAAGTTGTAGAGATATCTTGTTTCTCATGGTGATGGGCTAAACTTCAGAGGACAGACAAACAGCATGTATTTCAGAGTCATAAACCCTAATAATTCAAGAGGGAAGTCTGCAAGCTCACAAGAGAGTTTGCTGAGCAGTAGCAGAAGGGGTTTGGGAGTCAGGGACCAAAGCCTCCCCTCTGACCCTGAACAAAGGCTGAGCTCCAGCGTTGTAGGTGCATCACTCTTCTGCATCATGAATTTAAACCTGGCCCAGCAGCAGTATGTGCTTATTATAAGGATTCTTGAAATATTCCTATTCCTTGCATTGTTCCAAGAAAATCCAATACAATCTGCCTGGTAAACTATCTCACATTAGTTGAAATGCCATATTGATCACTAATTAAGCCTAATGATAGTTGTTGCTGCTAGATGAATACAGCAGCTGCCCAACCTGGGTGCTGCAGGAACACAAACAATCCCTGCTCCTGCCTCTCAAAGACTGCTTCTGCTGATTTACTATGCAAAAATACCAGGATTTAAATATTAAAGCTCAGGAGATTAATTCAGTGGTGTTACACTGAAACTGTATAGTACCTCTGCTTCCCCATTGTTGCACAGTGACTGCTCTCACTCTCTCCCTCCTCTCCTGCCCCTTCCACACACTGGCAGGGTAGCAGCCTTTCCTTTTCTGGTCATTTCCCAGACACATGGCAGTGGTGCCAGGAATTTAACGCTCCCATTGCTGCCACATGGTTGCAAAACATTTTTTAAATGTGTTTGGGTTGACCAACTCTCTTAGCTCCCTTGAGCCAAGAGTACAGGCACATCTGTGGTGTTTGGGACTGGATAAAACTCTCCCAATTCAGATGGGAGCTGACAGAGCTCAGGAGCAGTGTCCCAGCACTATCATGTGCTTTAGGGGACAGGCAGATGAGCTTTCTCCTAAAATAACACACATGCATCACGCATGCACACATTAACCATCTCTCCGTGTTTCCCCTCAGCTGAGATTCGTTTGTATTGCCTAATTCCTTCTCCCTAAAAATACCCACCCTTTCCAAGCCCACGTGCTGCAGGCCACTGAGCCCCAGTGCAGCCTGCCAGTGTGCAGCACCAGCAGAGCTCTGGTCCTGCCACCCTTCAGGACTCCAACATTGCCCCTCTCTGCACGGCTGGGCTCGGAGCTGTCTGAGGGTCAGGTTTTGCTTGCTGAACACTACACCCTCACAAAGGATTTTTGTTGGTTAATTGAAAGAAATGTGATGATTAGAGAGGATTCCATTAATAAATTAACACATTCCATCAGAGGATCTCAAAACATTTCTGTCAACACATGCTTCATCTCGCGTTAGCTGAGAAAGGCAAAAGTCACTAAGATCTCCTTTGCAAAGAGGAAAACTGAAGCCAAGAGCCCTCTGCATGCCAGTGACAGGAGTCAAGACCCTCCAAGTCTCTGTCCTATGCTCCAACTCCAGGCTGAGCTTTGTCCTGGTGACAAATCAGTTGCATACATACTATAGGAGATGACGACGTTATATAAGTACGAAGTAGCAGGATTATGGGTGTGGGGGAGAAAGATCTCCTGGGGAGAGGGGACATTTTGCATCAATCACTCCCTCCCCCACAGCCACCCACCAGCTGCAGGGATTTTTCAAAGCACTAAAGATGATACCGTTTGGTACATTTTAATCAGTTTCTTACCCCATGCAATTATGGTAGAAACATTACTTAAAAAAAAAAATAACATGTAGATGCACAGCAATCAGGGGCTCTATAACCTGCAAAGAAACTACATTTATGTGACAGCCTGTCCACTTCAGACACCACAGCTACTGCCTGATACCTCATCTCACCCTGCTGGACAATAGCTGAGTCAAGTACTAGGACTGCAATTAAAAAGTGACAGCAGTTTGAGTGTAAAGTAAAGCAGAAAAGCCTGGGAAAGAAGCAAGGGGAGATGAGATACTGAGATAAATATTTTGCTAAAGGAAGTGAGGAAAACCAAACTCTGTCCAAGAAGAAACAAAGTGTGCTGGAAATGGGCTACTGGAATGATGTTCTGATCCCAGTTTGACACTCTAGAAAAAACCTTGGTGCTAGAGGTCAAAGTTGTGAGCCACTGTCTTCTTTAAAAGAACAGTGAACATCTTTGTCCTCATTTCCCTCTCACACCTTCAAATATTTGTTTTT
The DNA here is from genome assembly GCA_024734555.1 of Trochalopteron elliotii. NCBI lineage: Eukaryota > Metazoa > Chordata > Aves > Passeriformes > Leiothrichidae > Trochalopteron > Trochalopteron elliotii. The sequence continues at coordinate 1,940,214 of JANPWX010000271.1, forward strand.
CTATCTCAAGCCACAGACATGGAGAGAAGGGAAGGTGCTGAGGCAGCTCTCTGGCCCAGAAGGGAACAGCACCCCAGGACTATTGTTGTCACAGTGCCATGGTCAAGTCTGCACAGAACAGTGGCCTTTGGGCTACTGCTCCTCTTTGTTTATGTTAGAGTTGTGCCTGAAAGCCCTGTCCCTAGAGGGGAGAGCAGCAAGGGAGTAGAACAGACTAGAGAAGCTGAAATCAAAGAGGGAAGTCTGGCCTGCTCCATGCTGCAGCAATCCCTTCTGGGCCATAAATCTATCATCTCTAATTTTAACAAACTGCCTGAATCTGACAGGCATGAAACATAGTGTCATCTAGGCTAGCTGGGGAACCACAAAAATGTATTTCATTTCTCATTCACTGGACAACCATGAGAGCAAAAGAAATACCCTAACAGGCATCCAGACCCTCCACCCTGTCTCAGACCACCTGAGCCTGGACACTTTGCTGCAGCCACTCAGCTCCCTGCTCAATCCATTGGGATGCAGAGCTGTTGTTTAGGGATGCTACAGGTTGTAGATCTGCAGAAGCTCACTCCTCACTGTCTGGAGAGGGGCATATCTCTCTGTGAAATTCATCCCCTACCAGCCTCGTGAAGTGCACCTTTGCTATAGTACTGTGCAATTTGGTGCTCATTTTACCCCCTGTCTCCATGCTGGCCCACAGGAATGGTACAGTGCCCAGGGAAGACTTCTACAAGCTGGAGGACACACACCTTAAACAGCAGCCAGTATGAATGCTATAGGGTCAGATAAATACTGTGAACAAGGATGCTGTGGGTAGGGCAATCCAAGCACTTACAGGGTTGCTCAAGGACCCACCATGGAAAACACTGATGGGGAAAGTTGCTTTGGAGAACACATGCTTGGTGTAAGGGTCTCTGTGGGGATTCATCCCATCCAAGACATCCATCTGAAGTACTTCAGGTGAGGACTAACATCACTAGGCTCTTCCTCTTGTCAGTCGAAAGGCTCAACTTACCCCTGAGAGCAATGTTCTCCATGTGGGACCACCTCAGGGTACCTCAGAATTCTGCTTGCTCACCTGAGTTGCTGTAGCATGGCTGGTTTATGCCTACAACCCCTGTGGGCAGTGGTGTGAGCAAGAAAGGAGGGATCTCACCCTACCAAACACATCCCCAGGAGCCAGAAGCAGATTTGTGTGCCTCTGCATGCTCTCACACTGTGCCTCAGTGTGATCCACGGGCCTGAGCCCATCCTGCAAACTCAGCTGTGGACCTGCAGCAAGCACCAATCTTATGCCAGGGTCTGGCCCCAGCAAGGGTCCAAGTTTCCAGCATCTCCTCCCCCTTCCCAAATATGCTTTGAAGGGAGGAAGAAGACCCAGCAACAGGCTCAGCCCATCTGCTCCTTATGCTTTGGTGCTGCAAAATTAGGAAGACATCCTCCCGGCCCCTGCCAACAGCACAGAGCAAAGGGGAGGTAGTGAGGGATGGAACACAGGCATGTGGGTGCCAGCCCTGCTAACTGCAGAGGGGAGGCTCCCTGACCCATGGAAGAGAAAAGTAGTCAGCCTGGAGCAACATCCAGAGTGCATGCATGCTCTCTAGCATCAGAATTCCTGATTCCTCTTCCCAGATTCCTCTGACAACACAAACAGAAGAGCGAGAGCCAAACACAGATCTCATGACTCTGTGACAGAAATTGTGTCTTGAGAGCAGCAGCTGGCTGAAGGGAGTGGGAGCTGAAAGGCAGGGGCTGGTCCCAGCCTGTTGTGCCAGGACACAGGGATACAGAGGAGCTTCTCTCCATGCCATTCCCAGACACATCTGGGCCATTAACAGCTCAGGAAACATCTCCCAAGGAGCCCTCAGCAGCAACGTGTACTTCTCCTTGCACAGGTACCTATTGACCCTCCCAGCCAGGTGTGGTGAGAGAAGCAAAGGTCCAAGTGCCCTGTTTCTCTGAGAGACAGCAAAGCGAACATAAAGATAATGCAGAAAAACCTCCCAGCCCATGCTAAGACAGGATGAGAAGCCAGGGCAACAAGGAGGCAGCAGTCCTGCACAAGAGAGTGGCTCCTCAGGCAGCTCCCTGCTGTCATCCCTGGGGCTGGGCACGCCACAGGACCTGATTTCATCCTTCTCCAGTGGCTGCTCAGTACCACATATTGGTGCTGTGGTTTTGCCAGTCTGGGAGCTGGACTGCTCTGCTCTCTCAGCCATCACAGTGCAGCACAGCACTCCTTCCAGCAGCTCAACACTTCTGGCTTTACCCACACATCTCATCTGCTCCCCCATCCTGCCAGTGACTGAGCTGTTATTAATGGACCTGAAAATCCGCCAAGAAAATCTCCTGGCCCAGATTTTGCCTGCCCTTTGCCCTTTTGCTGATTAACTCCAAAAAGCTTTCTGAGAAACCAGCAGCTGTTGAAATGCGCATTTGCACAGCAAGATGAAATCTGTCTTCTTTTTTTATTTTTTAGCAGCAAGTGCTTGCTTTTAGTAAATGGAAGGGTAATCTAGAAAATGCTTGACTATTAGGCCCACTCTTCCTTAGCCTATCAGTTTACACTGCACAGAAAGCTGTTATTAACTGATAATAATTCAGTTAATATCAAGTGCTCGAGATCTCGCAGTACAGTTGCCAGCAAATGGGCAAAAGCAAGTCTAATTTATCCATCTGTTGCAGGGAGCATAAAAGGGAAAGTTGCCTTTGCTACAAGACAGAGGAGGCTGCAAGTCAGGCATGTGGAAAACATCCTGACATTTCTGTCCTGCTGGCAAGACTTTTGTGTTTGGGCTGGCAAGAAAATGGCCAAAGGAACACGTAACTTGGAAAAGGACACTTAATAGTCAAATAACACTTAAGCATGACCAGGCATAGCCTAAAAAAATCTTGAACCTTAAATCAGATTCTGATTAGCACTGGCTGAAGGTGGACATGAAGTTCTAACATGTGAGGATTCTCAAATGTCCAGGGCTCACCACCACTCCTAAAGGAATCAATCTCTCTTTGATAAGAGGCCAAGGTTAGGCCACTGGACATTATGTATTCTGTTCCAAACTATCCCCTGGATCAGAAGGAAGTCCTGGAGTACTTTCAATTGCACTGCTCCTGCTCTGTGCTCAGTTTTATCAGCAGGCCTCACTTCCCTGCTGTGTCTGCACTTGGATTTTATTTTCTTTCCCCTTCCAGGCTTGTGGGACCACAGAGTTTATAATACCGAGCTGTTCTGCTCCTGGCCAAAGCCAGCAGCATGGGAAGCAGCTGTAGGCTGGTGTGTGTTTAGGCTGTATTTATTGAGCTACAATCTCTGTAGGAAGCGGAAAGATTTTGTTCGGTGAATGCACCTGAAGCCCTCCCTGAAAGCTCTGATGGGGCCAGAGTTCAAGCACTGCAGGGAAAAGCTTGAACAGTGTTACCCTTCACTCTTTACAGGAGAGCAGAGACATTTCAGCTTGGTGCCCAGACAATGAGCAGGATGCCCCCCATCAGGATGCTGGTGGGATAAAACAGGTGGATACTGGGTGAGGCAGTGGGAAAGACAGACAGAAGACAGCAGACAGCTCTCTTAATCCTAGGCCTCATGGTGTGAAGGTGCTCTCACAGGACAAATGTTTTGCATTTGCTGCCTCTCTATGCCTCACTCACTTTTTCTTTCAGCAGTTCTGACTGTTTTCTACCCCAGAATGCCTCCCGTTACCCCCAGTAGAGAACAAATTTAGTGCGTATTTCTTAAAGCAGGAGACCTCCACCAAGGGCTGTCTGCTCAGCCCTGCCTGTCCTGGCCCCATCCCCATCCCTCAGGCACCTCCAGTGCTCACTCCCCAGCAGCTGGAGTAGCTCCTCAAAGCCATCACAGCCACCTGCCATGGTCCAAGTGCCAGTCCATGCCATCGCCTCAGACCCACCCAGATATCCATCTAAATCCTCTAAGGAAGAGTTCATGTGAAATTTATCAGAGATTTTGCCATTAAAAAATCAACAACGGGGAATCCCAAACCAACAAACAAAATCCTCAGTCTCCCATTTGGTTTTTTTTAGTCCCTTGCAGTGCAGCCTCAGGCTGAAGCTTTGTCAGTGTGACTGTTTCCCTTCACTAGCTGACAAAATACCCCAAACTTCCCTGTACCTGAAAAGACATGCCCTTGTACCACCACCACTTGTCAGTAGATAGTCATAGATCTCCCTTCCCCACAGAGCTTCTCTCACAGCTGCCAGCTGCTCTTTTTCCTGGATGGACACCAAATTTACCCAGTCAGGTATTGCTGTTCACAGGTCCTCTGTTCACAGGAGTTTATCAAGTCCCATCAGGGCTGAATCCAGCTCCTGTTTGTCACCTCTTCCCTCTCTCTCATCGCTGTTGAGAAAGGCTTTCTTTGGCAGTGGCATGGAGAGCATAACATTAAATCTGAGCCCAGGGGGATGAGGTGAGCAAGAGGAAAATGGGGGCCAGAAGTGTCTTTGCTGGGGTCTAAGGCTCAAAGCTGGCACCATTGGAAAAGTTGGAGAACTGCTATTTGAAGGGTTTTTGGACACAGGTATTTTATATTAATGCTGTAATCAAGGTTAGCATTTAATAATTTATCACAAAGGGACAAAAGGAAAAGGCCCTTGAGGCTTCAGATTCTGTCCCCTCCACCTTTGTGCTCCCCAGGAGAATCAGTATTTGCACTGGCCCTGTCTTCTTTTGCAGTGAGCTGGGAAGGTTTTCCAAGCTCCTTGCAGGTGGGGATGGTCATTTGTGGAGGGTGAAAAGATGTTTACTGTCTTTGATGGATTACCCACCCCCCAGTTCCAGAGCCAGCAGTAACAGCACTCCTCTAATTGTTAAAGCAGCCGTCCAATACCAGCTGGCTTTCCCAGGCACCAACCAGCCACCCTCTGCAAATGACTGAGCAAACAAAACAGTTTCGTATGGCTGGTCCCCAGAGAGTGACAAATCTGCCCCTTTGTGCCATCACGCAGCAGGAGGGAGTTGGAAGTTACAAACATGTAGGTGGTTTCCACCTACACCCAGAGAGAAGGGGAAATGCCAGTCTGCCCCTGGAGTGATTAATCCTCCAAATGAGCCAGCATGTGCTTCATCCTAAACAGCGATGAGTTTTCTTTAATTAACATTGATTTCCATTAAAGCTGATGGCTCAGATTAAACCTGAGAGCTCATTCACCAGCTCCCTTGTCTCTGTGGAAGGGACCAGGTGGAACATTTGTGTCACTCTGAAGGACTGAAGAGGCCTCAAAGATCTGCAAAGGGCTGGCACATCCCTCCCTGAAGAAACTGGCATATGGACTAAGGGCTGCATAAATATTTCTGTACTGAATTTTATACTGAGTAAAGTCTTCCTGTGAATCTCACAGCAACTGCTAAAGTCTTCCCAGGCAGCTGAGCTTTGAGAATCACAAAACTGTCAGGTCTTTCAGTCTGGATCCAGCTTAGTGTTTTTATGGTGCCTTCTCACATCACTGATGCAGTTGTGACAAAACACATCTTCAGGGGAAGTGCTTTCATCCAGCCTCCTTTGGTCCCAAATCCTGTAACTGCTCTTGGATCCCAGGGGCTACACCAGGAGCAGCCATAAAACACAGAAATGAATCAGAAGTGATTGGAATTGCAGAGAAATTGAGGGGATGGAAAGAGGTGTGTATGTGTGGGAAAAAAAAAGCAGTAGGAATTGCAATAGGTAAAGAAGGTCCTACATTCAATTAGCAGGCACACCCCCAGTGGAGTAACTGGGAATGAGTCTGGGCCATTGCACATCTTCACCCTTGATCCTGCAAAAGAGAAGGAGAATGAAGTTTGAATTGAAAGAACAAAAAGCTGCCACAAAAACCCCTACACCAGCATTTGATCACACTTTGGACACTTGATGAAAACATGTCCTTCTGAATTATGAAAACAAGAGCTCAGAGCAGCAAGAAATAATCACAAAATGAAATGAGACTGGAGATTAGAGTGGTGTCTCTGGGAGGCACTATCATCTGGCCAAGTCACTGTACCCCAGCTCAGTGTGACAAAGTTTAGCCGAATGCTGTGAGCAGAAGACTTGTCAGGGCAGAACATCTTGTTTGATCAGAAATGTGGTCTTTACAAAGTATGAGGAAAAGAAAACACAAGATTTGAGGTGGAGTTTTAGATGTCTCATCTTACAGAATACTGGGCATTCAGAAGCCTCTGCTGCACAGTGACAGGCTCCATCTTTGCTTTAGCATGTGTTCATGGGGACAAATATCTTTAGGGCAATAAATTACCCTGCTGTCTTTCTGGATGTCTGTTTACTGAAGCATGTCTAACAAACTAATATCTGAGTGAAAAAGCATTGGATTCAACATAGAAGGAAATCGGCAGGAATTAACGTGAGAAAGTCTTTGTATTTCTTGCTAAATAACACACACACAAAAAAAAAAGGAAAAAACTTTTCTTCAGCAGCCCGTTGCTGTGGTAGCTTTTCTGTCACTTTCTAGTGACAAATGCTATAAATTATATTCCAGTGTAATACACAGAATAATAAAGTTCTTTCAAATGCTTCATGTAACATGGGGAGATAAGACAAAAGGAAGCTCTATTTTGATATCTGTCTCAGGCAATTGTCACAAATTAACTTAGCCCCTTCATGACTTAATTCCCATATCCTCACAACTTGTCAGTGAGGGCAGACTGTGCTGCTCTCCATTCCAAGGGCCCCCAAGGAACCATGGCACAGAGAGACAAGGGGCTCTTTGCATTTCCAATTCTGATTCCCACCAGGTTAAAGTCATGGCAAAGTACTACTCAGAACTGCAATAAAGCCACCAAAAAGCAAAAAACCTCCCAGAAAACCCCCAAAACAAAACACAAACCCAAAAAAACCTCCCTCCTCATCACTGTAAGGAAAGAAAAGAGCAGGGTCCAGTCCAGTCTACTGTAATAGCTCAGTGTTGAACTCCCCTGCTCTCCAAGTCAGCGACTTTATGCTGGCTTGCTTAACCAAGACAGGTCCAAGGTCAGGGTCACATGTGGATCCAAACACAGAATTTCAGGCCTGCTTTGGTTTATTTCAACTGCCTGATCTATTTCAGTGTTTTAGAAAGAGCTGGTCCTCTCAGTTCCGGTAGGAAAGGAAATAGCTTCCAAAGGTTTCACCCCCTTATGTAAATAAGCCACAGCTGCAGCAGCTGATGGAAGCAGCATGATTGCAACTCTATTAAATTTCAGTACGTGTAATACATATCCCTGTTGGTTATTCAGAGTATATATAGTGCTCTATGCACCTGGCAGAGTAAGAGCAGAATCTGTGATTATTAGTCCCCAGATATATGCTTAGTTCAGTCATTTGCCCAATTATATTACCTGGGTATTTGCTTGAATGAAGAAGTGAATGGCTTTGGCTTTCTTCATTCATTCCTCATTCACTTCTTGGTGTTCAAGCAAATTACATCCTTGGTATGTGCTTTCACAGGCACAATAGGTTTTAAATTAACTCATCCAAGTGAATCAGACCCAGACCAAATACATGAATTCCATGATCAACAAAAATGGAACAGAATCACCCCTGCATTCAACACTGGTGAGGCCACACCTAGAATATTGGGCTCGGTTTTGGACCCCTCACTACAAGAAAGACATTGAGACACTGGAGCATGTCCAGAGAAGGGGAGCAAAGCAGGCAAAGGAGAATAAGTCTTAAGAGAGATGTTTGAGGGGGCTGGGGTTGTTTAGCCTGGAGAAAAGGAGGCTCAGGGGAGACCTTTTAATTCTCTACAGCTGCCTGAAAGGGAGTTATAACCAAGTGGGGTCAGTCTCTTTTCCCAGCTAACAAGTGACAAGATGAGTGGACATGGCCTCAAATTGTCCCCAGGGAGGTTTAGGTTGGATATTAAGAAAAAATTATTCATAGAAAGCACTGAAACAGGCTACCCAGGGAAGCAGTGGAGTTCACCACCTTTGGAAGTGTTAAAAACCACCTGGATATGGCACTTGAGAAAATAGTTTGGTGGTGAACAGGATGGTGATTCTGGGTTAATAGCTGGGACTTGATGATCCTAGAAGTCTTTTCCAACCTTCACAATTCTATGATTCTACCCTTGGACCATCATGTTCTGTCATCTCCAGCCCCTCTCAAATTCAGAGCTGATGGATCACCTGGTGATCACAAATCATACTAGGAGAACATTCACACACATAATGTACACAAATAATAAAGAAAATAATAAAATCAATCAATCAATCATAGGAAGGAAGAAAAAGGTAGGCTTATGTAGAAGGTGAGATTTGCCTTAATAAGAAACCAACTGTATAATTACTCCAAACTACATAATGAAATCTTTCTTGGTTTGTACAGCTTTTACATATACTTCCCAGAAGTTAATAACCCTTTCCCGAAATATGTCTTACCATTGCATTCAAGTGCAGTTTGCATTATTTATTTTAATTATATATCCAATTCAAAAAACAAGTAAATGAATGCCTCATTTCACTTGCTCACAGAGCACCTATGAAGAGGGTGAACCTTTCCATATTTATGTCTCCATTTTCTTTTCCCAGCTTGTCATTATGCTGTTTCAGGAGACTCAGACTCTCTTTGCCAAAGCCAAGTCCCAGAAGATAAAGGGTTACAGTGGCTGCTGCTCCAAGCTGGCAGTCTGTCAGCAAGAGAACTCTAGTCCCATTCCCAGTCACACATAACAGTTGTTTTAATTAAGTTCTCCCCTTTCCCCAAGAATTGTCCAGCTTGTCCAGAAAAGGCCATTTTGCTTGTGATAGCCTCATGCAAACAATCTCAGCTTCCATAGCATCATTTCTTCTTCACTCCTGGGAAAAGGTCAGGGTAGAAAATATAACAGGAAAACCATTCCCAGCACATTCCCACTGCTGGGTCACTGAGTTTCACAGTCTGTGCTAACTGACTTCTCCTGTGATGAGTAATTGTTTGGAGATGTCACTGCAACAATGATCTACATTTAAGGCATGGCTTGCTGCAGACAGGATTTATTCTTTCAGAATCACCTTGTTATTATTGCAATTAAATTGTTCCTTCCCTACAAACACAGTGGTAGTTGAAGATTTTCTGCGAGCATTTCTGTAGGCAATCTTAGCATAACAAAAGGACATTCATTCAGGAGCTGCATGTTTCCATCAGGCTTTAATCTCCTGAAAACAAATTTTCAAAGCATATTTCCAGCACAGCTCTCCTTAACCAGAGAGTTGCTAGGGGAAGTAAAAGACCTTTGCAGGTAAGTTAGCAGTTGTTCACAGGATCTGACATTCACTTCTTTTAAAGCAAAGTGTTTGACTCTTTGAGTCACATAAAATATTTTTGATTAGAAAAAGAAATTAGGAAAAAAACCAAAAAAACCTCCAAAAGGAAAAAAAAAAAGTAAAATCCAAAAAGAATCCCAAGGGAAACTGAAATCACAGCCTCTCTCACAACTCATCTCAGAGCTGGCCTTGCTCCATTCCTTTTCCCAGCCTAATGCCACTGTGAACCAGTGAAAATCTGTTCCTCCTCTTTCATGGAGCTGGAGTCTCTGCCAGCTTTGCTACCTGAACTTAATTTCTCTGTGGCCAAATAAATGCCAGAGCTAGTAAAAGGAACCCCACAGGACCATGCAGGGGTTGAGGGAAGAACATTCCCTTCCCTACCTGGCAGCTGTTAGATCACTGATGGGAAACTGCACTCCACATGTTCCTACCCTTCTCTCTCTCCAGGGCCCTTCTCAACTACCTTAGCCAGAAACTGGGCTCAGCTGACTCCAAGCAGCTCCCCAGCTGAAAAAACCAGTTACTTGTAGAGGTCTTTAAAGACGCTCTACCAAGTCCATCTCCATGTCTCCCTTATGTGCTCAGCCCTAGTCATGAATTTATGCCCTTGTACCTCATGACCTTTTTTTCTTGTTAATATTGAAAGGCCACTTGTTCATTAATATTTCCTGACATGATGATGGCCATATTCTAGTGTCTGAAAGAAAAAATGCAGCATTTCCACAGCACGTTCTTCTGCAGGAGCAGCCAACACCCTGAGCTACCTGTCAGGCTCCTCATCCAGACACCAGGCACCCATCCCTGGTTTCAGGGACAGCTTCACAGGCAGGGAACAGCCCCAGCCTGCCCAGGGTTACACTGCAAGGTTGACACTGCCTTGGGCTCTGGCTGGAGTCTACAGCAACCTGCAAACAGGAGCCCAGAACTGTCTGGCTCCTCCTTGTCTTGGGAAAGAGGAATTTCCCAGCAATGTCTGCTCGTTCTCTGTGGTGGTTATGGGATGCAGCTGGAGTAGGAACCACACTTGTTGCAGAGCTGCTCTGATAGGGACCTTTCTACCTGTTTTCCCTACCTGAGTAAATCGAGTAACAAAGGAGTCCTAACCTTCTCCAGATGGACAAAGCTCACCAAGGCTCCAGGGTCGCAGCCAGTTCTTTCTGCCTTCTGAACGTATGATCTCTTCCTTGGAAGTCTGATGCAGCTCTATAAAACAGAGGAACTGGTGCTATACTTCTATAGCACAAAAGGTTAACTAATGTTTACAAGGTGCTTTGAGACTAAACATGACATATGTGTAAATTTGATTATTTAATAGACCTTCACATAGTACTTCACACTGCTATTTGCTATCATTATTTTTCTGGGGCTATTTTCAGCAGCATTTTCCATATGTAACTTGAATTTATTCTCCCTTCACCTATTTAAATTATTTCTACAGGAAAGGTTGAGGGCTTAATAAGAAATTTGAATGGTACCTGTGTATTTTATCTCAGGTGGCAGATCTGACACCTCTGAATTAGTGCAGTGCTTTGTATTGCAGTCTGCTAGTGAGGGCTGTGAGGTCTTGTCAGATCTCATAAACCAAACAAGGTGGATCCTTGGATGGAAACCTTGCAAGAACACCCACATGCCACGTGAAGTAATATTTCACCTTCTGAATCATCAGTCTTGCCCCTGAGTCATTTCTACAGCAGGAGTTCAGCTAGGTGGCTGAGGTTCTTTGATGAGAATTATAGTTACTACCATTCAGAATACATTCAGAGGGAGTCCTTACCATCTCTGGTCGTTAAAGAGCTCAGAATTATTACCCCACAAAGAACAAAACCCTATATTTTTCACAGGTAGCAGGCCGTACTTTATCTTAGAAAATCCCACCAGCAATTTCCCTTGGATTCAGTAATTTTGTTCTTTTGTCGGCCTGCAACAATACCAAACCTACAAGGTTTTATTTTTCCCAGGCACTTGGGAATAGCTGCTATTACAAGAGAACCAAATGCTCACCCATCCAGCAGCTTCCTGGAATTTCTAGAGAACATGGAAAGGAGCTGCAGGTGCTTGATACACCTCTGAATCTGGCCCCAAAGGAGTGAGTTCTGGAAGCAGCTGAGCACTGCAGAGCACTCAGAGCTCCTTCTCCCCCCCTGAGAGCAGTTAAGACCAAGAGGGTGTGCCTTCAAAAAGAAATCCACACTTGCACACCTAGGGAGGTGCTGATGCATCCAGTGCTTGGTCTCTCTGCACACGCTCCTGCCATTCCCGGGGTTTGAAGACCTGATGCATTCTGAAAATGGGCTGAGAGTCCTTGGGACCCCTGCCCTTAGCACAGAGGTGTGCTTGAGATGCCAAATACAACATATTCAATTTCATGTCTGGATCTCAAAAACGCCCACACAACACCCTTCTGCACCTGGAATCTGGGATTAAGAATCATCTTTATTTTTCCACAATATTAACTTAAATCCTAGTTGCCTAGTCCTAGTTGCCTTTGTTGCTTTGCAAAATTAATGCAAATTTCAGCCACAAATATTGGGGTTTTTTGCTTCAGAACAACAAATGGTAGCCTTCTCTAAGTGTTTCTAAAAGCCCTAAGAGACATTCTCCCTAATCCATTCAATGCTTTGAGGGGAAAAAATTTCCTGTACGGAGCCAATTATAATTTATTTTTAATTTGTATGTATGGTATAGTTTTGTCTGGGGAGCTTGCTACTGCAGCTCATGTAATTTAATATTTCAGGAAGATTAGGACAAAAAATGGCTTGTAGAAACTCTGTGACAGCTTCATTACTTAGGTCTCTTTCTAACCATGAAAGTTAACCCAGGCTTCTTGCTTCCCTCCCAAGGGTGCAATGGCTTTTTTGTTTTCTTTTTGATTCCATAAGGGATCTTCCCTTATTGACTTGTTACTTCCCTCAGTGACAGCTACGTGACGTTTTTCAGGTGTGAGAGTGTAGATGTAAAATGTAAGATATTTCTTCAGTAAAATTGGTGATCAAAACCACGCTTGGAATAGTGACTGCTTATTTATCATACTTTCCCCGAAGAGCCTCAAAGTGTTATCAGTGAAAAGCCTGAGAAAGCTGTGTTGTCAAAAACTTGTGAGACTGAGAAAACATAATTGCTTCGTTATGTAAGAACGGTTTGTTGTAGCTTCTGTTGCCTTGCTGTCTAACAGAGACAATGCTTGTGGTTTTAGCTTCTCAGCTCAGCTTTGGCGCTATGAATTGTTCACCAAAATATTTTTATTTACTTTTGTACCCATCTGACTTGAATGGTGTCATCAGATGAATGCTTGATATCACACTAAGTGGTTTAAAAGTCACCAAGCCTGAACCAGAGATCACCAAAGCACTGCAACAAACAGTAACCAGCTGCAGGCACACACATACTCTGTTCCAACATGACAAGAAATGAGAACACATAAGGGCCTTTCAGCAGGCCACTACAAAAATCAGGAGTGTGCCATGAACAGTTATTGCCAGAAGAAGCTGGGAGCAGGGATAGTAACTTTTCATCCACGTGATCACACCCAAACAACGTCTTTTTCAGCAAAACATGGTCTTGGGATTGGCATGAAGAAAATCTAGGTATGTCTTGCAGGTTTATGCCAAAATTACATCCATACTGACTTCAGCTGTTTGAGAATTATTACTAGCCTCTATCATGACTATGTACTTAGAATGAGGCACCTAAATCTTAACGGTTCCCTAGAAATTAATAGGATAATAATAATGTTTTGACTTCTAAAGATCTGTTGGGCCCAAGCTGAGAAAAAAAAAGTTGCCAGCTCACATCTCTCCATGAGAACGAAAAATAACAAGGATGATGGCTCACCATCTGTTCAGCAGTTGATATGGAGAGGTTGGAGCATCTCAGTCCAGTTCTTAGCAGATGTCTCTCCCCAGCATCCATGCCCACCGAGGTGTGCTCACCCGTGTGCACTCAGCTGTGTGCAGAACAAGGCTCAACACCAGCACTGCCTACACATTGCTCTTGCACATGCACATCCAAGTCCCTTCTTGGAGGGGCAAATTCAATTTCAAACTGCCTGAACCCTCATGTTCTGCTGACACAAGAGCATTACAGCAATTGGGATCAAACTTGAGCCACACAGCAGATCGTTCCGGGCTCCCACTGATGTGTGTCACACCCCTTTAATTGCCTGTGACAAGGCACTAACAGGGAAAGCTCTCTAATATATTATTCCCATTCTAACAACCTATTAACACCACAGATGAGAATTTTTCTGCTGTATGCATTCTCTCACTCCAGTTACATGTTCCTTTGCTGCATCTGTAACTTTTGAAACGTTTCAATTTCACTTTAGAAAGACAGTGCACCTGCAAATCTTAGATCACACAGGGGTCTGCATTCAGAGCTTCACCAGTCTGCTGTCTACAGCAAATTGAAAAAAAGGCTGTTAATTTAAAACTACACCACAGGATATGCCTTCCAGATGAGTTACTTCATATTTGATTGAGCATTTGCTTTTCTCACCTACAAGGTTTTGATTGCCACTAATCTTGCTGGATGTCGTGTCCTGGATCAAACTGGCTCAGACTCCAGCACAGACTTTAGGCTTTACAGGAAATTTCTGTGCTGGGAGGTGTGCTCACAAGCACAGATACTTTTCTCTGGACTAATTTAACAGGCAAATGAAGCTCCCACTTCAGTCTTCCAGCCTTGGGGAGATCAGCAGGCCTGTGCAGAGGTCCTGGGGGAACCTGCTCCTGTTCCTGCTGGAAATACTCTGATGGGAGCTTGCTTTGTCCTTCCTTGTCACATATTACAGCCAACCTAGAGGTGTGTGCAGTGGGGAAATGGCTCATCTTTTCCTGAGGAGTGAACAGGGGAGAGCCAAAGGATGGCAAGGGAAGAACAGGAAAAAATTGGCAATGTGTCCTGTTCCTGAACAGAGAGGCAGCTCAACCAGGAAGAGCTAAGTCATAAACTGTGGAAAGAGATAAGATGGACAATGAATGGGAACCACTAGTGTCCTCGAGTTACACAGACTGGCTGGGAACACAGGCAGCTCCTCTTCTTTGAGCACTCCATGGGCATCACTAACAACAGACACGTCTCACAACATACAAAACCTATCCTTTTCTTTCCCTCAGATACAAAATTGGATTCTGTTAGTCTTGGAAAAGGCACTGAGAAAAACTGGAAGTTCACGAGTCACGAGCAGCTCATGGCTGGAGACATATCCTGAAGAGTCACTATTGATTTTCTGTGTTCTCATACTCACCCCTAGGCATAATTTCTTGGCCACTACCCAGGGACAGGATGCTGAGCCAGATGGACCTTTACTCTGAGCAAATGTGGTCTTTCTGATGTTCCCCTGTAAAGTATGACAAACTGGTACTTACAAAAAGCAGTAAAAATTTTAATTTACTGCTGACAAAAACATCAGTTTAATATCCATTATCTCCACCATTAAAAGTCCTGGTACATGCTTCTTGTTTTGTAATGAAAACAATAAAAGCAAAAATACTCAGAGACAGGCTATTTACTAGCTCCCTCATCAGCTGTCGCTTCTAAATTTTCTGATTCTCTTCTAGTTTTTGAGATTAAAACCAAAGGAAAGGTAAACTGATATTGCAATGAAGAGCCACCAGAAGAACAATTCCTGCAAACCTCTGTGAAAAGTTTGGAGAACAGCCTGGTCAGCTGCTTTCCCTGTATTGTACAATCTCATTGGGAACATGGATAGTTCATCTTCCTCTGAGAACTCCATGAGGGTATCAAACCACAGAGAAGTATGCCTACAATGGTTGAACAATATTGGTGGACTCTTTTTTCCTAGAACATTCCTGTACAATTAAAAGCTGCCTTTTTAACACTGGTAGTTTCAATCTTTATGGCATCTTTTGCAAGATTTTTGTGGATTTTTAAAGTTACTGTTTTGAGGAAAAACGTCCAAAGTTACATCCTCATTATTGCTTTGAAAGGAAATAAGTGATGAATGACAGGTACCTCACAAGGGCAACTACCCAAGTCCAGAACAGACTAAGAATTTCCTGCTTGGGAATGTGATGGGTCACAGCACAGGATAATACAAGGCACACAGCAGGCTGTCCTCTTTAAGGAACAGTAAAATTATGTCCTCCCTCTCACCTCTGGGTTCATTGATTTCATAAACAGGTGGGACAACATGAAATTACAGCTTCAGTGCTGACACTTAATAGACGTGAACACAAAGGCTGTGGGGCCCTGAGCTCCCACTGGTGCCTGTGACACCAAATGGATCATCTGTGTTGACATGAGAACAAGCACAGAGGGAAGTTTGCTTTGAAAGTCACAGCAGTGACTGGGTGTCAAAACCTTGGGGCCGGCACTCAGCTCCATGCAATGCACCAGTGCTCTGCCCTTTCAGCTGAAAATGCATCACTGAATCACATTTCTTGCAGTGAATGATTCAGTAGCTGCTGGTCCCTTGGCCTTAGATCAACTGGTGAGAAACTCATGCTGGGGCTCACTAAGTGAGCTGTGGGAGCTGTATGCTGGGATCGCTCAGAGAGCACCTTACCTGAGGGATAAATGACAAATTTGTTTGTGTTTGTGTATATAGATCCTTCAAGGAGAACTGGTTGCATGACCTTTGATTGAAATGTCTCCTTACATTTGATGTCTTACAACTTGGACACTTTTCAGTGACATGGACCCATCCTTCCTATGCTGGCCAAGTCTGGATTAGTTTTGAATGTTCATCCAAAATGGAAGGCTATTAAATATACATATATATTTCATCCAAATTACTGGGACTTTCTTTTGCCTCTGAAAAGTTCTTGCACATGCCTGTCACATCTTAAAAAGAATAATGGATTTACTGCAGTAAGAGCAAACCCATGATTAGCTCCAAAGAGAATAACATTTCATTGTCCAAGTAAAATGTGTTGTTTCACAACATTGCAGTTTTTTTTCCCTTAACAAAGATGCAGGTACTAAATTATTGAATTCAGGTCTACTTTCTTCACCTAAACACAGATACTCCTCAAGTATTTTCCTCAGGACTGTTCAGTAGAGTTCATTCACGAAAAACAAAATGTAAATCTTTTTACAGGGTTGCAACTTGGAGGACGCTTTTGTAAAGATACTTTTAGAAAAGCATTTGTTTTTCAAACTCTAAAATATAAGCTAATAATGACCATTTTTACAAAGAAAACCCAGCTGATAATATTAAAAATGAACCACTTTTCCAAAACAATTCTTGATAATACAAAAATGCCCCAAGGCAATTTTCATTTTGAAGCTGTTCAATTTCTTCTTAGCTTTAAAGACACTGACCAATTTTATTTAATTTAAATTTTATTTGGCTTCTGTGTAAGGTCCTCCCCACAGAAAGCCACATAATTTTCTGAGTTTACCTAGATGAAGTTTTGAGCAGAGTTTTCCCCTTCCATTATGAGAGCAAACCTGATCCTGCAGAAGCAAGCATAATCCTCTCTGCATTACTACTAACTGCACTTTGGAGTACTTGTAAAAACATATTCTCCTAGTCAGGCAGTCACATCAGAAACAGCTGTGGGTCATGCCAAGTACTCCTAGAGAGATAAATTAATCTTCTCTTGTAAAATCTCTCAGAAGACAACCACAACCCCCAATTAAAAAAAAAATAGTACTTTTGGTTTTGGGGACTGAGCCAATTAATATTTAAGAAGCAGATGGGTCTCAGCTTGGTCCTTTAAATGTAACTTGGATGTACTCTGTTGAACAAATGCCTAATAACTTTGTGGGTGTTTGCATGGAAATGGCATTTAGTTCAAACACTGGTTCAGTATCTGTACTTGAAAGGGTCAAGTGGAGCTGCTAAATTTGAAAAAGGAGGAAATTCAAATGCTTTATTTGGTCATTTAGAAAAGGTGGAACTTAGAGAAGAGTAAGACTAGAGTGGTAAATAAGACTCAGGAATGTGAGAGACAACATAGCTTGTGCACAGATGCACATGAAGAGGTACCTGATGTGCAAAGGGTTGCTCACATTTTTAAGTCATGTTAGAATGACTGCTGGCTCCTGAGTTATCTGTAAGGACAAGGTGAAGAGCATTTCACAGAATCAGTTAGGTTGGGAAAACCTCCACAATGGAGTCCAACCCACGACCAAACCAGGTCAACCAGACCATTGCTCTGAGTCCTTTTCTTAAAGGCCTCCAGGGACAGTGACTGCACCAGCTGTGCTGTTGAAGAAATACTCTCCTGAGCTGTTACCCTGTGAAGTTCACTTTGTGCCATTAGAATAATTGATCTGCCCTAGAGGAGGTTCCTGGATGGAGAGTTCACCCTTGGATTCATCTTTTAGGTGCACACAGTCGTGATCCAGAGTTCCAATTCCATCTCAAACCTAGTTTAGCATGACAATGGGCAAAAACCTTCAATTGTTTCAGAGCATCCAAGTGAGAAAACCAAACTCCTGACAGTGATGCAGCATTGCTCAGTCAGAAGTGGGTCAATACACAGAGACCTTGCAGCAGAGACCTTTGTGTTCCTTACAGTGAACCTCCTTCACGCTGTCCAGGTATTTCTGGCCAAGTACAGATTTCAGAACATGACTTTACATGAAAAGAAAGGAGAGGATGATTTCCATCTTGATAGAAATACCAGCTGCAAGTCAGTTTTCACCCCCCTTAGATCAGGCTCGCTGAGAGATTCAGTTATGATGCTGCAGTTCCCCTTTGCTCGTGACAACGCTGTGGAAAACACTGGCCTCACCTTCTCCACACCTCCTGAGTAATACAACAAACACAGAATGTTTTGACAGCATCTCCTCTGAACTCTGGAAACAGAGTTTGCTGGGAACACCTTAAAAAGCAAGTTGGAATTCTAAGTTTATAGAAGGGATTCTTACTCAGTTTATCTGTTCTACATGCTTTTGTAAATCTTATCTTTACTAATGAAGCAGCAAGCACAGGGGACTGAGCTGGATTTTGTCCTGTCTCTGGCACCACCAGCAGAACTGTCAGCTCAGCACTATTTGTAGATTTTCTCTTGCTTGGCTGATGTGAGAGACAGAACACGTTTCTTGAGCAGAGGATAAGTCCATGGGTCAGATTCTCTGCTGCAATACAGACTCAGGGGTTTCAAAGCAAATGTTATGCTGTAAGTCACAGTCATGCTCCAAAAGTAATGCTCATAGTTATGGCACAGTCATGCTCCAAAAGTAATGGTGAGCTATACTCTTTCTACTCAATGTTTTTCAGAGTCAGTCCTCGATTTTTCAATCTTAAAAGACAAATGCCAGGGCTATGAAGCCAAATTTCTCACTAATGTAGTTTGAAACAGCATCAATTTATACATATTACAGGAGATCAATATCTTTAAAAAGAATTCTGCTGATTTTCATCTATTATTTTACTTCAGGCTTCTTACAGAATTATTTTTAGTTAGCATTTAAACAGAATTTTCTGCTCCCTGGAGGAAACCCCAGCCTGGTAAAAGGCTGTCAGGATCCCACCTAGCACCTTTCAGGATCAAGCTGGCTGCATTTTGGAAGTAGTTACTGATTTTATTAAAGAAGCTTATGCAGCCCTAGCAGGTCTGTCAGTTGACTACATGCTTTCAGACATTTTTGACAAACACAGTGTGATTTTTAGTTCCTTTACCAGATTTTTCCATTATCTCCCTTGACATATCAGCTTCTTACCACACAGAGATCACTACTGATCACAACTAGGAGCTTTTCTTTTGAAGGTTCATACACATACATCCCTTCTCTCCTTTCCAGGACATTCATTTTTGTTAATTTCTCCTTTAAACTCTGATGGACACATGGCACCAGCTCTGTGTTTGCTCCCTCTCACTGCCTGATTCACAGCACAGTCAGACATGGCAGTAATGTAACACAGGACAATTTACATCCACTATTGGAATAGCTATTACAGTGACTTACAGCATAACGAGAACTGTAAAAGACTTCCCACCTATAGCTATTACACAGATCAATTTATACAGGAACACATCCTGAAGCCAAGCATAAGACAGTCTAAATTAGAGATGCCAAGGATCTCCAATGCCTCTTCACAACTCAGTGCATCCTCAGTTACATCCAGAATCAGTGGTAGTTGCAGATGTGCTGGAGATCATGTGCATAAGTCTCCCTCAGGAGTAACCAGATATGGAAGACAGTCTCTCAGGCTGCCAGCAATGAAGAATTTCCCCTTACAGCATAATATCAACCACCTTAAAAACTTACATTTTGGGGATACTTTGGAAGGAGAGTGGAGGCAGAT
Organism: Trochalopteron elliotii; assembly: GCA_024734555.1. Lineage (NCBI taxonomy): Eukaryota > Metazoa > Chordata > Aves > Passeriformes > Leiothrichidae > Trochalopteron > Trochalopteron elliotii. The sequence goes on from JANPWX010000271.1 coordinate 1,959,671, forward strand.
ACACCTTCTGCAGACATAAGTAAATGTCAACATATTGAAGAGGAGGTCTGCAGTATGAGGTTTGTCACAGTGCTCAGAGCTGATTCTGGATAAGTTTTGGAGAGAATTCAGGGTCTGTGTTTGCAGAGAAGCTGAGGTTGAGCTACAACAGCCAGTGCCAGGATAGAGAGCTGAGACTACAACTCTGACTTCCAGTTCTGATTTTGCAGGTCATCATTCCCAATGCCATTAACAGCCACAAAGAGAGGGCTTACAGCAAAAATGAGAACCTTTTTTCCTTTTCTGTTTTATGTGTTAATGTGGCATTAAAAAAGAAAAAACACAGAAAGACATAAAGGTAAGAAAGAAATAATACTGCCATTCTGAAGACATTTTAATTCAGCATCGACCTGGCAGCTATGAAAAAGAGGGTCTTTGGAAGCTGCCGCCACCATCTATAACATTTCACAATGGATTTAACACAATGCCTCTCCAGGTATAAAGAAGAAAATGGCATCAGTCCCAAAGGAAAAAAAAGCAATGACATTTTTTCAGAAGGAGGAAGAAGGTTAAGCAGAACATTGGTATTCATGTCCCATCCTCCTTTCTTCACCTCTCCTTTCCCATGATGACTTAGGGTATTTTATATACAACAAGCCCACTATTTACATTAAGGAAAAAACACAGCCTACCTGCTAGATAGCAAACATACCCCATATTTCAGAAGAGCAATAATGTGGGAAATGACTTATCATGTGTGATTCAGTCTTGTGTTTCAATATGCATATTGGCATCACCACAATCATCACTACAGTGAACACAGCTAGCACAGAGGATCACAGATTTAGCTGCAAAACACAGCTTTTGGGCACAATGTTGCACGCTGAACTCCCCAGGCCCAAGAAACACTTTGGGACAGACCCTGAGAAACCAGCTCTGCAAGAGTTTATAATGCAAAGGAAAAACCTGGGGCTCAGGCATGTGAGTGGCAGATGCACCAAAGTCCAGCACTGGCCTCTGCTCTTGCAGTCTCGGGCTGCTCTGTGGTGTAGCAGCAGCATGGACTGAGGAGGTGGTCTTGGGGTCACCCTGCTGTCCTGCAGGCAAGGCACAGGCAAGCCAGGCATGTTCTGGGGCCAGGCAAGGGCAGCAGGGGAGCTGCCCAGCTCAGACATTCATTAATGACACCTGCCCATCTCAAAAACCCCAGCAGGGAGCATTCACAGGAAATTATAGAAATGAAGCCCAAGGCTGCACACATCATGCTTTGTGAGAGCCTGGGACACCTTTTTCTCACTGCCATCCCACTGCTACTAAAAGAACAACCTGCTCATTGATGGCTGTGTACCAGGTAAGCTGCCTTTCATCATTTCTCCCCCAGGGTGATATGGTTCATGCTCTTCCTCCCCTCATTTCCCCATCTCCTCTGTGCTGGAGTCCTGCTCTTCTTCTCTGACAAAGGGGACTGCACACCCCCAGCAAGCAGTGCCATACCCGTTGGGCCTGCTGTTGCTAAGAGACAGAGAGATCCTACCCACTCAAATTCCCCTACAAATCCCAATATTCCTCCTATTGCTACTTTCCAGTCCTACTGAGATACTGTTGATGCCACCTTGGTATCTGGCAGATCCATACAGGTTTTATGGGACGTTTTCTCCCACCAAACAGCACTACTGAGAAAGTCCCAAAATATGATACTACAGTAGATAGCATGTCTTTGGGGAATTAGCACAGATACAGGTGCAAACTACTCTTATGACAAACTACTCTTGTGAAACCACCAAGGCCAGAGGAGGTCAGAGATCTTGCCTAGATCTAAAAGGCATGTGTAGATCAAGACAGGTTCACAAAAACATCCTTGGAAAGCCAAGCTAAAAGTGGCCATTAGAGGCAACTGGCACAGCACAGGACTGGACTGCTCTACTGCATAAAGTCCCTCCAAATGTTACTAATTATGATTTTGTTTCTGTGTTCAGACTGATTTTCCCCTTTCCCCTTAGAATGCAGAGGAGTTTACTGTGACAGCACTTCTGGCAGGAGTGTCTCTCAGGCTTACAGAAAGGCTAGCAAACACCAAATAACAACAAATCTTATTGAGAAGGGAAAAATATGGGGTAAGTTTTTAAAACTGTCCTGAAGTATTGTCGTGTTGCTAGGCTGACAGAGTTATCAAATCACTTCAGTCCCTGACAGTTGTGGCAGACTTTTGCAGACTCTTAATAATTCACAATTTCAAGGCCTGTTTGCTGCCTGTGTCTTTCAGGCACACCACCTGCAACTTGCTAGATTCTTAATTCTCCATTAAATTGGAGACAGTGATGAGTATGTATGGAGAGAGTTCAACCACCACACCAAAACCATGGAAACATGCCAGTGGGTGACATCGTGAAACCTTTGTATGTGCACAGAAATCACTTAGGCTGGAAAGCTCCCCCAGCTGAACAGGAAGCACAAGGACAATAGATTATACAGGCTGAGAGAAGACTATCTCAAAAAAAAAAAAGATTCAAGGTTATGAACTGGCCAAAGAGCTCCAGATTAATTTAGATTAATTTTACAGAGAGAGCAGAGCTTGGGGTACAAACAACTTCAGAAGTACCCATGGGAATGCTGTTAATTAATAAAGGGAGCAAAGAGATTTGGGACCAGCCTGTAGGAAACTGGGGCTTCTGTTCCACATTTACAGGCTGAACTTTCCATTCATAAGCAAGACAGACAGATGGACATAAAACAGGTCACCCTAAGAAAGGCACAACTAGATGGCAAACTAGCCATCTGCTTATGCTTTTGTTAACAGGGCTGAAAAGCCTTACCCACTCTCAGATCACCTCTTCATATAGATATTTATGCAAAGTGATCAAATCTTCTGTTGATCTTTCCATGGAGGCATGTTTTCCACACTTAGATAATTTGAAACGGATTTTAAGGATTTCTAGTATTAAATAAATCTGTTTTGGAAACAAAAAGGTAACATCTCAAAGTTTGCAATAACAAGTATTCCTTTTCTGTGTGCTGGAAGGCAGTTTGGGATGAAAATCCCTTGCAGACTATATGAGGTGAACAGAAACTTCTGAAGAGAGACAAAAATCAAAAGCATACAGGAAGCTGATGGGCAAAGCAGCAAGTGGAGGCTGACAGAACTACTGCTCCCTCTGACAAAGAAGAATTACAGATAGCTGAGAACATGGCTTGTTTGAGGGGACAGCTCTTCTGCAGAGTAGAAAGGCAAATTATACACAGAAGAAGCAGACGTGGATAAAACAAGTTTTCTGTGCAATGTTTATAAGGAATGGGGAATGTGGAGAAGATGCCAAGAGCAGCCATACATTTTTGGGAATAGAAATAGTCAGAAATTGAGATAATGCCAGAAATAGTTATAAAATTTTTTAGAATGTCACAAGGCTGACAAAACATCGGGGCCAGATGGGCTCTGTCTCAGAAAAATCAACCAATTAACTTTAAAAAACCCCAAAAAACAAAAACAACCAAAAAAACCCCACCCCAAACCAAAAATACAAAAAAATACAGCAGCATATGAATCAAAGGACTGAGGTCTGTCATGCTTCAACCCCGCCACTTTCACATGGACAACTGAGTGAAACAGGCCCTGCCTGAGCTCAGTAAAAGCCTTATTGAATGTGCCACAGGAAGGTAAAACTCCTGAGGATACAGCTGCTTACAGGGAAAAACTTCAGAGTTGCAGCCCTTTGCAGACACCTGCAAGGTGTCCATCTCAAAAGGCAGCAAACACCTTTGAGGAAAGCTGCTGTCCACAGAATTTTATGGTGCTGCTGAGTTAGAGGGATGGGGACACTCTTCTGGGATTAGAGTGTTAAAATCCAACCACAGAGACGAGAAGTGAACAGGACCTGGTGGGCTGGGGAGGTTCTGGTGCATAGTGAGGTCTGTGAGGGATCCAAAAACCAGGAAAAACCCCACAGCTTCACTTCCACAGTGAGGGGGTGGACACAGAACAGAGGTGTTAATTAGGGACACACAGGAACAGCTCGGGAAATTATGACTTCATTAATGATAATGACTAAATGGAGAATCTTACTTAAAGCTGTTGGGCATGGGTTTTTCCAGTTTAATTGGGCATTTGAAATGGTCTTTTAAATGCAGTGAAATCTAACAGAGAAGTCTGTCCAATGCAGAAGCAGACTGGGGCAAAGTTTCCCAAGCAACCAGAGTAAGGATTTCACAAGAGGAATGTGCACTGGCCTTGCAGATAAGGCACCTGAATGTTTGGGGTGAGATCATGGAATCGAATCTCTCAGTCTCTGGTGATGTGGCTGGACAGTTCCCTACAACCATGTCAATAATAAGTATTCCAGCTGCCTCAGCCAGCATTCCTGTAGAGCCCAGAAGAATCAGATGCTGCAGTGAAATTTTTGCCAGCTTTTTGTGACACAGGGCCCAGTGCAGATTTCCTCAGCGAAGAGCCCTAGGCCTCCTCTGGCACAGAAAATCACTTTGGGATGGAAAGCACCACTGAAAACTGCAGTCCCCCTGGAATAAAGTGGATGAGACTGAATATGGCAGTTTTGTTCATAAGTAGAAAACTGCAGGCTGTCCTCTCTCCCTCAGCCTTTGAAAACCAAAAGCAGTTATGGTAGTCTTTCCCTGAGCTCACCATAGTCCTCTATCCAGCATCTATCTAGCTGCTACCCCTTTTTGCCTAAGACATCCAGAAATAGAATAATTTCCACCACAAACACCCCTTTCAGGGTTTTGGGAATACTTCCTGCCCAGTCCCCATTGCACTTGACTCATCTCTTTAAATCAATGTCCCAGGTATAGGCGTCCTGTGGGCGAGAATAACTCACAAGATCAGCAAATGCAACATTAATCCCATTTGAGATTAAAAGGAATTTAAGCAGGTGTTCCTCTATGCCAAAAAGCAATTTAAAGTAATCTTCCAGCTCTGGCAGGAGAAATAAAAAAGAAGTAGATGGATCTCAGGAAGAAAATAAATATATCTTAGCAGGCAGTGGTTTAAACTGATAGCACATTGATAGCACAAGAAATCTTTTGCAGCTGGATGAATTCCTAAAACAAATGAACCAGCCTTCCTTCCCATGTGCCCTTCCTTGAGTCCACTTACAGCAGGACTTTCAGTCCCCATGCACAGTGCTAATGTCAGCTCCCATTGCCTGAGCAGCAGCTTCTATCATTATTGCCTTCCTAATTATGACAACCTTCACTTTTACATTCACAACTCTTGCCAACATTAGTTGGGTGCATTAAGCTTCGAGTGAAGATTTGTAATTTCTTCTTTTGCTGAACAAGCTTAAAAATACCATTTTTCTCCCATTTTAATTCCTAATAGCTACAGAACATTGCTACAATCTGTTGTATGTCAGTGCAGAATTTGCAAAACGGGAGAGTACAGCCTCAGAAAATTAAGTCCCCTACTTGCTCATAAGGGAGAGAAAGAATTGGCAGCAGATAAAGTTCATGTTGCAATGAATACTTGACAGTGCATATCCTAAACTTCTCCCCCTTGAACATAAGAAAGAGGCCTCCCCTTTGGATCACAGGATGCCCTCTCACTGAGTCCCATCCCCACTGGAAAGCTTGGAGTCCAATGGGTTGTATCATAAAAACCCCTGAAATTCTTACACATCACTGACCATCGGTGATCTCAAGAAAACATTCCTCAGGCAAAACCCTTTTGCCTTTTCTCAGCAAGTCTGCCTGAAGCTATTAAACTCCTGCTGAAGATATCTACACCTTGGAACACACCAGAGAACTACTGCTGTCCCACAAAGGGCTGGGCAAAACCTTCAGCATGGACCAGAGCCCAGGCAGCCGTGCTAAAGAGAACATAAAACATGTTCTATTCCATGCATAACACTCCCCATCCCACTGGAAACCCCTGAGCTATCCAGCAGTGCTCGTGGCTTACACCTCATCTGATGTGACCTGTGTCACAAGAGGTGCTGATTTCCATCCAACCAAGATTACAAAGTTGGGGGCAACTGCAGCAGAGAAACAAAGACTCAATGACTCACCCTTCTGGACCTTTACATAATTTTTATTATTGGTCCCTCCAGAGAAGAGGTAGAACAGTACAAGGAAGAGAACTCTTTTCCACTGTTTCTGTGTGGGTAAATTTGATTCCTCACAGCTGTCAAATAGATGGGTACCTTTCTCCAGGATCAAAATGTGCTGGTAAACCAGCCTCTGTTACCACCACGATTCAAGCAAATCCCAAGGAAGGGGAGCAGCATATGCTTTTCTATTTCTCAGCTTTCTGAAAGGGCTGTCTTACTATACATAACATTTAACCCTGTCTGAACTAGCTTTTATTGAGAAGTCAAAAGTACTATGTAAGAGGCAAAAAATTTGATCTAAGGAGCAATTTCATTTAAGGCAGAGCATGACAGCTTTGCAGTAGTTTACCTGATAGACTGCTGCGGTTCTCAGGCCACAGAACATCATTTGCCTCCCTCAGACTTAATCTGAAAGAAACAGGCTGTGTGCAAAAAGCTCCCATCTCATCTCACACTCCTACTAGAAAACATGTCCAAGAATGGCCTTAGGGGGGCCAATCCAAGTATAAAATGAAGGGAATCTCATCTGTCCAAACACTGCCTTAAGTTGTAGCTCAGACATCCTAAAGCCCCTAAATCCACTCAGTAATCCATTCCCACTTACCTTTCAGGATTGTTTAATCTTTCAGGCACCTAAATTTAAAGGTGCTTCATTACATAGACAAATTATTTCCCTCTCACATAATTGCAGTTGCCTTCTGCTGCTCATTAGTGCTCCTCTATGAATAGTGGTATTTCTCTATCACCCGCAGTTCTGCTGCAATTTACTTTAGGCTTTTGAATCCTTCCTGTGTCCTTCAGAGTAGCCATGACCAGAGCACGATGGTAACAGCACTCAGCTTTTAAATTATATTCTCTGGCAAAATATACTCACTCAGGAAACCAAACACAAACAGATGCTTGGTTCTACTTTGGACAAAGTGTACTAAAGCATTAGATGCTTGTCCTCCAAAGAGGGAAGAGCAGAAAGGATGCCAAATGGATGAAGATACCTAATTTTCCCTACAGGTTTCTCCTAAACTTAACCATAGAAACAAATGCTCAGTTTAAGCAGACTTGTTCATTCCTGGGAGACTGAAAAATCTGCGTCTCCACCAGCTGCAACACAGAACTTGCATAGCTGTGGAAGGAAACCGGATTTTTTTGGGTGAGGCTAAAAGTTATTGAAGGAACAGGGTCTCATCTTGGCCTTCAGCAACAATTTGGCTTTGTTGGAATAAGGCTGGTACCAGAAGCTACAGGACAAGGCTAAGAGGAAAATGGATCAGCGTGTGGAGACACTGGGTTTGGCAAGGAGATGCCCCTCAGTAGAAAAGAAGGGGGGAAAAAAGGAGACTGTATTTTGTGAGGTGTAGGAATAAATTTGGAAAACACAAACATTTTAAACCAGAAAGCCTTGGGCATTTCCAAGCACAGTAACTGATCTACTGAACCACGGTATGAGAGGACTGAATAATCCAAAATACTAAATGTCACAAGAGCTAACACCTAGAAACTTTGTACTGCCCACACTTACAAAAAGTGAATGCCCAGGGGCATCACATAATGCCTGTGATCAATAATTAGTTCATGCTGGGGAGAATTGCTCAAATGAAAGAACATGATGGAAGTGCACAGAATGCTAAATCAGAAACAAAGTGTTGTGCTATGTTGCAAGGTAGAAAGTTTCACAGAGAAAGGTGCTGTAAAAGGGGGTAATGAGGTTACATCAAGAAAAAGAAGAAAAAGGAACTTTTCAATAGTATAAGGGAGTCTCCATAATCTCAAATGGGGATAGAGACATTCAAGACTCTTAAAAAATAATCTGCAGCAAAACAAATGTCCAGTGCCACAAGATCACCCCTCGTGACACTGGCAGCTGGTGTTTATAGCCTTCCTGATGTTTGCCATAAGTATGTTTGTTGCAATGACAGACGAGAAATGAGGGGGAAAAATACAGGTAGCACAGAATTAATAGAGCAAGGACCTCCTTTTCTTTAGTATAGATTTTTGTGAGTGTTTGAAGATAAATTAAGATCTGCCTCTAAGTTTTGTCATTTTTGTCCATTCCCACCCAAAAGACTTAATGACAGGAAAGAGCAAAAGAAAGATTAAGACAAAGAACATTATTTCAGTGGCAGAAAATTACCAACAGGATACAATTCAGAGCAAAAGACTTCCATTGGACAAGCAGTTGGTGTCAGGGGACAAGCAGGGTAGAAATTGATTCTAGTCAGGTTAGTTTCTTTATCTTACATGATGCAGCTGCCTGACACTATTGATGGTTTCAGTAAAGGTCAACATCTTTGCTAACCCATAACAGTCACAGCTAAGTTCCAGAATAAATGTCAGAATCTCTAGAGATCATTCTAGAGGTGTTGCCAAATCATTTGGACAAATTGAGATTGACATTAAGCTTAAGTCACACTAGTTTAAAACAGCAACCCACAACTGAACTGCAGACAGACCCAAATCCAAAGCTGTGATGCACTAATCAATAGACTGAGCTCCAGATTTTCGTTCATAGCTCACGTTTCTTGGAAAAGTCTGAGTGCAGGAAGACAAACTAGCGACTGGGGTATCTGCTCTACTTTCAGGGCAAGCATGAATGACTCAAAATGGGGCAAGGGAATGTTTGTGCTTGCAGAATTGCTTTGGACCTGCCCAGAATGTTTCTCTAGTGCCTGTCCTCTTTCCTCACCTACCTTGTCATTGTTACAATAAATACAGATTTTCCTGAGTATTTTCCCAGTTTCTTTGTTGGGAGACTTCACTTACTGTGGATTTTCTCTCTCTGAGCAGCACAGTTCACACTGGGTGAATTTAGGGGATGTTGCAGAGCCTGGCACACACACAGGGCAACATGTAACAGTCCAAAGCTGTTTGGAGGAAGGGCAACTGCATGAACACTGAGCTGAGAAGAAAGAAAACCAGCTACATGCATTAAAACATGAAGACTCTTGTGACAAGATCCTCATGTTTCCCAGAAATTACTGCAATTCATTTTGCACAGGCTGTAAGGATGAAGTGATGCTGTAACTGAAGCCTGGAAAGGAAGGCAGGAGCCAGGGGAACAGATTTGTCCTGGAGTCCTAAGCATTTCTTGGTGATCTTGGTACCATCACATGTTTTCAAGACGTAGCAGAACACAGCTGTAAATGCCAATATGAAAAATCTTAAGCTAATAGAAATGATGGAAACTAGGATTTCCTGTTGCTATGATGCTCATGGAAGAGAATAATAATAAATAAATATGAAACTACTATTGTTCCCAGTGGAATCAATGCAGGATGTCCACCAGATTGGACACAAAGAATCCTTTTTTAAAAAAAACCTAGTGGTAAGACTTGTGTGTGCAGGATATACCCATGTACTATGCCAGCAATAAGTGTAGTTCTCATTGCACCAGGAAAAGCTCACTGAGTCACAAACCCAGCCTCGTGTGACTGTCTGACATTTGTCAGACAGAAGCAATTTATGAGGTCTCAGTGTCATGACAGTCTCAAGGCTCTGTTCTGACACAGGCCACAAGTGGCCCTTAAATAAGTCATTCCTCTGCAAAGAAGTACATTTGTCTCTGTGAGGACACAAGGGCTGTGCCAGCCCCAATTTCAGCAGGTACAATGGATTCTCTAGTGGCAGACATAACTCCAGCCTCCTGCACATGAATGAAATCAATCGATCTTTTCTGTTAGGAGAGTGCTGTACTCCTTGAGCCAAACTCTGCATTCAGTCACAGCTTGTGGAGCCATGCTGGATTTACTCTGGTGTTCTGGAGTGCAGACTGCAGGGCTCCTCCTGTCCCTCTGGGATTGTTAGTGAGCAGCAGCTCTGCTTGGCTCCTTATTGTCTTTGTTAATAACACTTCCAATGACTTGTGTTTACATCTATTTTTGTATCTCTTAACATACTTGTAAGACACTCCAGGCTGCTTTGGAAGGAACCCAAGCTCAGGAGTGGGGTATATTTAAAATAGATGGACCTCTGGTTGCTGTAGATATGTCATTGGTATTCATTCAGTTTGCAGGAGTCTTTTTCTCCCTTTCCAAAGTCAGAGGCAGCCTGTGGTGTGCCCAGTCCTCAGAGCACTGTAACAGAGAAGCACCATCCCTTCCTTTTGCAGGATCACCAATTTTCCACTGAACAACTTGTTCTCCACAAGAGCATCACAAACACTAGGGCAAGCAGGGAAAGAAGAAAAGGTTATTCTACAGCTGCAGGGTAAACTAATATTAAACTATCTAATCTTAAGTTCCTTTGGGCCTGACAACACTTCCCTCGTCATTTAGTGTACAGCTCAAAATGTCCATACCTGCAAAATGTTTGAGATACAGCTGACTTAGACTCTGTGGAAAACACAGGGAAAACTCCCGTCATAACATCTCCTATGACAGCTCCTTGAAGGTCAGCTAGTGACAGTAACAAATCCCTTCTCCTGCTCTCAGCTGGGATATCATTCTCCTCTGACTGGATGTTTGGTGGCCATGAGCCACAGGCTGGAGTCCCTCAGGCCTGATGGATATTAAATTCTCAGGATACTGATCAAAGCCCCAGCATCTACTTCCCACAGCAACACCCACTTGCAGTGTAACTCACCACAAAGCCTTGGCACTAAAGCTGCCACTATCAACCAGAAAATCCAGCTCACGTCTGGTCAGCAATGAGACAAGGCTATTTCACACACAGGTTCTCTGTCCACACCTACTTATCAAGGAACAGACAATGACACTCCACTCTTTGCAAGGCTGGAGGAAGTCAGAGGCCAGGCTCCTCTCATTTTAAGGGCTACAAGAGTGTGGAAGGCCCAGCTATCTGCAGGACATCTTTGTTGCCACCCAGGCCAGCACCACCTATTCTTTCACCAGACATCCAGGAGATTCAGCTGTCTCAGCTTTCTTTGTGCCTGCCCTTGACACAGCAGCACTATTTGTCTTCAGCTTTACATCCTGCAGTGCTTCTTCAGAGAGAAGGCTGGGGGAAGATGTGTTCTCAGTCCTGTGTGTCAACATACTGGTGCTATACTGGTATGCCAGGGGAGTTCCGTGGTCTGAAACAGCACTTTGAATTCAGGGGTGGGGTTTTTTTTTTGGTGTTTTTTTTTTTTTTTTAAACATTTTTTGTCTCAACTGCAGAAAAATAATGTTATAGATATATATATACACACATAAGAGTCTTGTGAGCTGTTTTCATGCTGAGAAATGAAATGAACATTTTAAAAGATCAAATCTGAGGAAATCTGACTGTTCTTAGTACACATAAATATCACTGGTTTTTATAAACGATAACCCTATTTTCATTAAAAAAATAAATTCCGCCCTGGGCCACGTTTCCTTGCTTAGGTCCCAGCACACCTCTCCATGGATGCCTGCCTCTCCTGGTTGAAGCTGTCCAGCACAGCCTCCTGTTTCCCCAGCCAGAGCAAAGCCCTCGGGTGCTCAGCACGAGCTGCTCAGCACGGCTGTCACGCACCGCCCGGGGAGACAGCAGCAGCCTCAGCAGAGTAATGCTGCCACCAATTCTCTTGTTTAGAAAAGCTTGGGAATGCCACAGCTTGTTACACGATGGTATCCTTAATATCCTCGGGAGGCAGTCATAACTTCTGCCTGAGGCGCCCGAGAACTTCCATGAGCACCGGCAGCGCAAAATTAATGATGCGGCTCCGTCTGGGAGTGGTGGCATTTTAATAGTGGGGAGAGGAAGCCTCACATACTGCCAGCTAATCTTGGAGAAGTAAATGAACTAACTCACATTTGTCACAGGCTTTGAGAGATTCCAAGGAAATGTTCCATAAAAGCCAACTTGTTATTAAGTATTTCTGACAAAATATTGTTTTAATTAATCTCCGCCTTTGATTTTCTATTTGGGCTACTCTCACAATGGCCTTTTGCTTGCTGGTACTGTAGGTAATGGGGGCTCACCCACACAATTTCCAGACTCTATAGAGAATTATGTCACTGCAAGTTATTGATTGTGTTCCAACTTGGATTCTGCTTTGTATGGTCTCTAATTAATCCATATTCATACCATAAGGATTTCTCATCTGACTGTGGTTTGATCAATCAGCAGAGAAATACAGAGTCCATCTCAGTTACATCAGATCTTTCCAAGAGAAAGTGCAGCTCTCCAATAGGTTTGTGTCTAGGCAGGACAGGGTCTAGGCTGCCATGAACTATTTTCATGGAAATAAATGTTACCATTTTAAAAAAGCAACCAAACAAAATAAAAATCCAAAACAAAAACCCCAAACAAATAAAAAAACCCCAACCCTCCCCAAAAAGCCAAATTAGTTAATATAGTTCAGAAACATATCTAAACTTTGTGCTTAAACAAAGAAGTCCTATGTGCTTAATCAAAAAAAGTCAGAAGGTTTTTTTGGATGAAATGCACTCGGAAGACAAGCCAAAAGATAACCAAAGAAAATAAAAAGATAAGCAAAGAAAACCTGTAGTTAAAGATGAGAGAATTTACATGGGTTGTCTATGTTTTTGTGGTTTCAAGCCCAGTTAGTAGAAAAATAAAATAATGTAACCTAGGAAGAAGGTTCTGCATTTCCCTCATTTAGTTTACTCAAGCTTTTCGTTGTGCTAATTTGTATTCTAATCAAACTGTTGAATAACTCATTTGTCGGGTGGTATTCAAGTGGCATAAATAAAGTAGTTCAAGGTTTCTCTTGGAATCTAAATTCTAGCAAGAGTTTTTTGGCCAAATTGCAGCTTCAAAATGCACAGTAAGACACAGACTATCCTCTCTCTCATGCAAAGATCCTGCATATGTGTCACACATTTTATATCAGGATTAATGCCTTCAATATTTTCCCCGTTTTCTCTGCCGAATCCCATCTGCAGGGACAATTACTGTGGGGTTTTTTTTACCTAGACACACTAAAGTTCTGTTCCCATTTCACCCACAGAATTCTGCGCCGAACAACAATTACCAGCCCTACAAAGCCATGTTTCGTCTCTTGGCACCGACGGATGAAGACACATTTTCACACCAAGCTGCGCTTTGCTCTCCAGGGACAGAGTTTTCCTTGCCTTCCAGTTCTCGTGGCTCCCCTCCCTCTTCCTCCTTACCGCAGGGATTTTCTAACAATAAACGCGTGTGGGTTTAATTTACACCTTTTCTTACACCTTCTGTTTTTAAGGGCGCGCGGGGCGTGATCTTCCACCGCTTCTGCGCTTCCTCACATGGAGTTCTTTTCCCCATTGGAGGGGGGAACGGGACAGCGCTTTGCCCTGTCTCTGCCTGCCCCGGCGGGACGAGGCGAGGAGCGCACGGCTGCGGCTCAGTAGCGCTCAGGGGAGCCGCGCGACTGGCGAGGCGCTCGGGAATAAACCGGGATGCAGGCGGGATCCAGCCCCGCGAGGGGCGGGCGGAGG
>JANPWX010000271.1:1973460-2024207 GCA_024734555.1 Trochalopteron elliotii
CATGGAGCCCTCGCCCAAAGACGGCGAGAGCGCGGCGGCTGCGGAGCCCGGCCGGGGCGCCGCGGCCCCTTCCAGCGGGGTGGTGGTGCAGGTCCGGGAGAAGAAGGGGCCCCTGCGCGCCGCCATCCCCTACATGCCCTTCCCCGTGGCCGTCATCTGCCTCTTCCTCAACACCTTCGTGCCGGGGCTGGGTAAGGATGTCGCGGGAGGGTGCGAGGGAAGGCGGCCGGGGCTCGGGTTCCTCTCCCCACCTGCGGCTGCTTCGCCCCGGCGGGGCCGCCCGGGCCGCCAGACAACTTTCCCCGACGGCTCCGCGGGCAGGGATGGAGGAACGGAGGGAGGCAGAAGCTCCTCCGCAAAGTTTCGCGTCGGGGGCCGGGTCAGCGCCTGGCGGGGTCCCCAGGGATCCACCGAGAGGAGCGGGCGAGGGTCGCGGTTCCCTTGGATGGCAGCAGGGACCGGGGCTGGGGCAGCCTCCTGACCCCGGTCCGCCGCTCTGCGGGCACGGCCGGTCCCCGGCCCCGGGCACAGAGCATCCCCCACGCCTCCCGAGTCCTCCGTTCCCGCCGGGCGGGGATCGCGCCGTGTGGAAGGGATTCAGCTGTTGGGGCTCTCGCGAACTGTGATTTCAGTCGGAGAACCAAAGCCCACAGTGACCACATCACTCGCTAGCTAGAGACGAGCTTTCAGAGCCCACCGTCCCGGGTTTTCTAAGGAGACTTCTGGAAAACGTTAGAACTGTTGTCTAGAGGAACTGGAGATTCACCGTTTCTCAACATAAAGTCTCCAGTGTGCTCAAGTCCCTAAGATATGGCTGCATCCTTTCTATATTTCCTTTCCTCCACTTGAATTAGGAATTGCTTACTGCAAGAGGAGCTTAAGAGTTTGAGTACTACAAAAGCCCCTGGAATACAAGGCTAAATGCAAACATTCTAACTGAAAGCAAAATAATTAAAAGAAAAAAAAAACCAAACAAAACAAACCCAGATAAAATAATCCATAACTCATTAATGCATACCTCAAGTTTCTCAATAGTCCATTTCTGGCTGCTGTTTCTGTTACTGTATCCACCACAGAATCTTTCCTTCTCATATGGGAGTATCCTCCACCTAGACCTGCTTTTAAAGAGCTACTGCCTGCCTTTAATTGCTTCATGTGCTTCAGGTGACTTAATTCTTTAACAAATCTGAAATTCTTGAAGTTCTGATTAAAGTACTAGCCAAGTATGGGTGGAATAGTGTGTGTAACATGTAGAAGCCATTGCTATTCCAGCATGCTTGCCCTGCACCTGTGGATGTATTCCAGAGGAAAACTTGCACCTTTTGAAATACCTCTGAGTTTTCCTGTGGAAGGACTGGTGTGTGTGCTGCCAGATGGAATCCACTGTGTGTTGTTTTCACATCCCTTGTGTGCAGCCACCTGAAGAACCTCAAGTGACAAATCTGAGACAAACTCTGGAGTTGAGATCTGTCACGGGGCTCTAGGTTTCCTGGGGCTTAGTTTCCCCCTTCGGAGAGAGAAGTTCAAAACCAGAGTTTTCAAAACGAGTGTTGTTTTCTGTTGGCATTGAAGACAACACATCTCACTGTAAAGGTACAGGAAAAATCCTGACTTACCATGCCCTTTTCCTTACCCAAATTATCTGACAATTCACAAAGCACACTAGAAGACCCTCAGTGTTCTCCCTTCATCCCAGTAGAGCAGATCCCCATAAGCCATTCTCATGCTGGAATTGGCTTGAAGTGTGGTTCTTTGCCCAGAGCTCCTCCTGGGTGCTGCTGTGGGTCTGCTGGAGGCAGCCAGTGTTGTGTCTTCCCTCATGCAGAAGGTGCCCAGGGCAGGGCAGCAGACAGTGCTGCCTTCCTGCAGGTGAGTGTTCAGGGCTCCCAGCCCATGCTGGTTGAAAGCTTGGGAGTTGAATCTGGACTATGCACCTGTGTTGGTTGTGTAACCACTGACTGCCTGGACCAGCACAAAATGGTTTTAAATTCTATTTTAATTTTTTTTTTTTTTATGGGGAGAGATTTTTAAAAAATTTGTTTGCCCTTTGATGCACTGATTTCAGTGATATGATCCAGCTGGCTGTGCCACTGTTTCTCCTGGTACCCTGTTGCAAAAGTAGCAAACCAAACAAACTACAAATGAAAAGGAATCCTTCCCCGTGGCATCCCCACAGCCTGGTGAAATGCAGTGTTTTGGAGATGCATCCCAAGCTCAGTATGCAAAATGTGGCACTTAGTTTGTACATAAATGAACCATTCTGTTAATGAAGCTGCTAATATCACATGCATTTTGAGAGAAAACTCAGTCTGAGATGACACACCTGACTAGAATACAGCTATTTACAATCTCAGCCATATCCTGTCATGTATCACATAGCCCACACACGAGGGGAAACAGGAGAATCACGAATCTACTGGCAGGAATGTTCAAGGTAAAAAGAGATTTTGTGTCATTGTTGTGCTTCAGCCATCTCAATGAGCTGAGCAACGCTTGTAAAATAGATAAAATTTGGAGTGGTGTGAAGTATTCACATCAAGGATGTGAGCCTGTTCCCTGTGAAGTAAATGGCAAAATTCCCATAATTTCTTGTAGTCCAGATTGATAATATGTTAAAATGACATTTCACAGCCTCCCTGTGTATTTCTGCCTGCTCAGTTGGAGAGTGTGACTGTGTTTAGGTGTTAATGGAAGTCCTCTATTTCTCAGTCCCTAAATTCATCCCTCATCTGTTTTGCATGTAGTTGTCAATTGTGTGTAGACCCTGCAGTGCAATTGCAAAGAAGGGTCAGAGACCACTGGAGTAGACAAGAAAATGGGCAACATTGAATAAATCAAATTTTCCACTGCTTGGAGACTGGGGCATCTGAGGTTTTCATTAGTGCCCCGTGCCTCAGAGCAGTGATATCCAAATAGAAATTGCACTCTGATGCAGGCTTCCAAATCCTTGGGCAGTCTCTCACCATCTGAAAACCTCTATTTTTTAGTTAAATTATCTTTCCTCTGTTACGGGAGTCACCTGTGAGGGTGAAATATGAGAATTTTAAATATCTGGTTTATTTTTCCTTTGTGCTATTTATGTTTTGCAGTAGTACTCTATTTGGACAGCAGAAGTAACACTTTCTCTTTGTTTACAGTCAGTTTATTATTTTCAGTTGGTTAATATTCAGAGTTTTATGTAATAACTCAGAACCTCAGATTTTAAGATGCATTGTAAACTCGGTTTTAGCTACTCATTCCATACATGTTACAAAAGATGTAGCTCATAGTAATGTTTTCATACCCAGGGAATATGTTAACTTTTGCCTTGCCAAAACTTAAAATTCAGCTCAAATGCAGTATAAAAATCTTGATTAGTCCATCTACTTGTGATCAGTTTTGCCGAATAACCTTGAAATTACACACTCACTGTTACAGGAGCGACCACTTGGAAATGTTCTGGATCAGTTTTCCATGGTCCAGTACAGTCTTTCTCATCTGTGTCTAGCAGGGCTGTAGGGCTGATCAGCAATGAAGGCTTCCCAAGCTCAGGTTCACAAAAAGAGTGGGTGGGAAGGAGAGGGAGGGGTCAGAGGGTGGCAAAAGCCATCGTGCCTCGGCTACCAGCGCTCCAGCTCTGCCACAGGCATTGCAACCTCTGGTCTGCCTTTGTGTTTCTGGAGCAGGTTCTGAGGCACCAGGGCCTGATCATGCGGTGATGAGCTCTGGGGAATGGCTGGTGCAGCTGTCAGCAGGGACAGAGGTGTCCCTGGTGCTGCCGTTCCCGCGGGATGGGCGGTGTGCGCCTGCAGCCCGTACGCGCCGCAGATGGCAAAGGGAGAGGGGCTGGCCGTGCCCTTTAGCTGGCAGACGGTGTTCTCCTGGAGCTGCCGTGTGCCAGCCAGCGTGGGAGAAGATCTGGCTCCTTGTCATTCCCGGAGCTGATACATGGGAATCTTGCCCTCCTTCCTCTCTGCTCTTCCTTCTCTCGACATCCCGTGTGTGGGAGGGGGTAAATGAAGGGAGGGGGGAACTTGAGGGAAATGTGAGAAGTGAGTGAAATTATCTGAAAGTCTGAGGTATTCTCCAAGATTAATCCCTCCTGTCAGGAAGAGGGTGGACTTTTGGATCCCAGCCTGCGTTGTACGTGTATACTATTTTTATGCAGGGAGTAATTGAAATATGTAGCATAATATTATGTTAATGCAGGATAGGAGAGCAGCCACCCATGTGCCACGAAATAGCCCGTGGAGGAGTTCAGGAGTGACAGCCTCTCACAGCAGCTACAGAAAGAGGGGGTGACTCCCAGCCCACTGAACTTTTTTCTTCCACGGCTCCACAGTGCAGCTCTCCTGTTCCCGGGTGTGTCGGCTCCGTGTCACGAGTCTTCTGCCATCTGTTTATTCAGTCTTGATAGAGTTCAAGCACTGCACCTTCAGCTGTGTGAATGTGGCTTTAATATTCGATTTACAGAAGCCAAGCATCTTCTCATTAGGAACCTCAAGGCTCTCCTGAGCAGAATGAGCTCTCCAAAGAGCTGAATAGAAGTACAGAACACAACACTCGAGAAAGCTGAAGGGATAAGATCTGCATATAATTACCAACACCTATTTTATTTTTGTGGCTGGAATGGTAAATAGATGCCTCAAGCAAACATCCATTGCCTTCATTACTGAAACAAAGAATTTCAAGGGAAAAACACATTTTCTTATCTATGGTAGAGCAAACAGTGCAAAAAAGAAATTTGGGCTCTCAGACATATGTGCATTAAAATCTCAAACTCCCTTTGGTATTTATGATCCTTTTAAAATTTTTGTTTTCTTTTAAACATTAAGTTTAAAGCAAACCAATGAGTCTGTGTGATTTAACAAGCTCATTTGTGGAAAACAAAGGTTTTCTCGAGTGTTTGTGTGAATTTGTGTTTGTGAACTTCACTGCTGCAGTTTTTTAGCTAACATTGCCTTTCAGCCCGTGATGCTGGTAGTGTGCAGAAACAAGCTGTTTGTTCACGGCAGCAAAATTAAACCAAGCAAACCTATTACCAGTAGACTTCACTCTGTCGGGTTTTGTATTCTCCACTGAAAAGGTCACAAAGTTCTTTATGGTGATTTGTGCTTGTGCAAGGTGGGAAATGAAACCTGCAATAAAATGTGTGCATCCAGGTTTTACTGCTCCATTACTGGTACCAGTGGTATCAGCTGTAGATTATCCTCACAGTGAGGTAAAGTTGGGCACAAGAACAGATGAATCTGAGGTTTCTGCACCTGCAGGTCTTTGTTCTTTTCAGTACGTAGAAGGCCATTAAATTCCTCTTTTATTTTCTTTCATTTTTATAACAGAGGTTTAAGTGAGAAATCTAATTGTATCAGATGGTGTTGAACAGTCATTCCACAATCTTACCACCGCTGGGTAGTCCAGAAATTTTTTGTTCCATGAAGTGTCTGGACCACCTAGGATGACAATCAAGCCTGGAAAACTCCAAAGAGGTTCACTGCTAATTAGTGATCTGAATAAATGCTGAAGTGTTTCAACTTTGTAGTTCCTTGACTGAGACAACTCCACCTAGTGTATCTGATCAGAACAAAAAAAAGGAAAAAAAAGATATTTTATCTGCTGAGGGACTTAATGTAGCCCCTCAGTTTAATCCAGCATTGAATGGCATGCTTTGCTGTATTTTAGGCAGAAAGCTGCTTTCTGCTTTGCCCATACTTGCCTAAATACTTAATATATTCCTTTTCCTTCCCTTCCTGTGTGCAACACTGGGTTCGTTCCTTGAGTCTGTCTGCCCAGCCATGATAGTCACATGTGTACAAGCTGTCATAGTCATTCTCCTCCTGTGCCCTCCTTCACAAATGCAGTTATGGGCACACATGGCAGAAGCTCTCTGGTGCCTCGTTTGTTAACACAGCCTCAAGTCACAGTCCAAATATTTAGAACAGTTTCTGTCCTTTGGTTAGTTTTTGCTCTTCACTTGCTACAGTTGGTAGAAGTCAGCTGTTGAGCTCCACTTGCATTTAAAATTACTTTTTGGTTCATTTTGCTGTCAAGCTGTGCACTAACCCAGTGCTGCAGCCTTTGAATTGCTGTCCGTGCCAGACCAGCTAAAATGAAAACAAGTTTCTCTGCCTCCCTCATGCCTTCTGTTTCCACCAAAATAGAAGACAAAAGAAATGGCCAGGGACATTTTTGTTCAGTGGTTTTTGTTCACTGCTGTTGTTGAAGCAGCTCTGTGGAGATATTCATTACTTAATGAACACATAAGGAGACAGGGTTTGCTCAGCTACTTGTAATCTTGTTTGTCATTTAATGCAGTTTGGACAGATGTACTTGAAGATTAAAAGTGAAGGTGGGACCAGACAGCAGAGAAGAGCTGTTAAATGGCCAAGTAAACCAGCTGAATTTTAAGGTGGATAGAAGGCTGTTCCAGATGAAGGATGTGATGTGGAGAGAAACAGAGAATCAAGTCCAGAAGGAGAAAAGTACATTTGCAGAGATTCAGTGAGAAGGCAAAAGAACTGAAACTTCTTGCAGCAAGGGAGAAAATGAGTGAAAGGATTTGAAGATAAAAGTAACTTGGATGAGGAGAGTGCTTTTGATAGGTGAATCTTTCCTAGTCTGGATAGCAGGAAGGAAGTGAATTTTCTCCTGCTCTGAATCGTGGGTGTTGGAGAGATTTACAAAACTTGATAAAGCACCATTGCCTGCAGCAGCTCAATGCCACTTAATCCTTCCACCATGAAAAGTACTTTGAGAGTTTCTGAACTGTTCAGGATCATAAAGAGAGGAGCAAGAAGCAGAAACCAGGTTTGTCAGGCTCTTTCTTACTCATGAAACTGTGTGCAGGACCCTGAACACAAACACACCCATCACTGGCAGTGTCTGGCACTAAGGAGAATTTTAGAACCTGTGTCCATATTTGAATTTTGTGAAGAAACAAGTGATTGGATGGTAAAGGGATTCTGAAATAGTCCTGAGGTTTGCAATAAGATAAAGTCAGTCTGACATATGACATCCTTTCTCCTGTCTTAGGACTTGGCTTCATGGCAGACCTTTACAACTTTAAAGTGACACCGTGGCAGCATCACGGTGGCTGAGCACAACCTTGGTTGTAGCACTCTGCAAAGATGCTGGTCAAAGAGAAAACAGAATAGATTATTTCATTTGGAAGAGACCCACAATTATCATCTTGTCCAGCTGCCTGCCCAGTTCAGTTAAATTATATTATTAAGGCCATTGTCCAAATGGCTTTTAAACACTGACAGGCTTTGGGCCCAGCCTCACACAAGAAAGAAGAGTTTGTGTCATTGACCTTGCTTTAGAGATGGCAGGAATGTGAATACTGAGTTTTCCTGGTTCTGCTAAAGATAAGGAGCTTTTTCATTAAGGGAAGAAGCTAATCCCTCTTCCCCTTCCCAGGGTTTTTGAGCATTTATGTTATCTAGGGAGGCCCAAAAAGAAAATACTGTAAGAACTTGAGAAAAAAAATCACACGCCATTCTATCTAGTTATATTTCACTTGTTGATTTCTGATGTTATAACTTAGGTTTCATTCTGTGTAGAGTCAAGGAAAAAATAAATGGGCAGAACACAAGTATTTGATTTTAAATGCTCATTTCCACAGTTTGTTCTCTCTCCACCTTACCACTTAGAAGCTGCTCTCAACCCTCCTTCCTTCAGCAATACAGACCTTGTAATAAAGGCAGTTCAAACTCAGTGTTTCCATTCCAAAGGAGTTACAGACCAAACAATTTCTCTCCAACTCCTTGACAGCTCCTCAAAAGGCCTAGCAATGCAACCCTGACTCAACACAATATTTGGTGTTTCCTTAGAACCTTGTCCCCTGAGGATCTTGATTAGATGAGAATCTTTGCTTTCAAAAAAAGAAAAAAATGTAACTCTTATGGCTGTGGAGCAGGATTTGAAGATAATGATACTGTCTCAAAAAAAAAAAAAAAAAGGAGGCTGTGGGAAGAAAGAATGAATTGCCTTTTTTTTTTTTTAATTCTCAGTTTTGGAGAATCTGAGTCATGATTTTTCAGCACTGGAAAATGGCAATATCATACTGAGCTTTTAAATTTGAAAAAGAGGATACGTTGCTAACTAATTTACAGTTCTGCCATATTAGACAAAACCATGGACATCCATGTCTGAGCATAGCATCATGAAATACAGTAAATATAAATTAGGCGGTTGATGAAAACTGATGGGCAATACACTAACTTAAATTAAAAATCCCAGTGTAAACATACCCAAAGGATATGCCTGGAGTGGATCATGGTCAAATCTTGTTAGAGGAAATAGTGAATACAATCAATAGAGGAACTCTTGGAAACATAATTGCATTCTCTGCAGGGGTTCATCCTGTACTACATTTCCAATTTCAGAAATAATGTTTATACAAGGAGTTGTGCAGGGGGCCAAGGGCATCTTTGGGAATGTGAATTTAAATGTGACAGATCATTATCCAGCCTCTCACCAGGCTGTTGTTTATCTGGGTTGAACCCTCAGCTGGCCACAAGCATTGGTGAATATCTACATAAAACTTAAAAGTGCTTTGAGATTGTGGATAATAATTTTGTTTTAGTTAAAACATAAACAAGCTTGTAAAGAATGCAAAAGGGCTAAATGGTCAAATTAATCCTGTGATTGCGTTGGGGAAAAAAATTCAATTGGACCAAATAAGAATGTTGTTTTTAAAAAGCATTTGTACATTTTTACTAAGTGTTAGTGTTAATAAGCCTTTGAAGAACTGAGCCACAAGTTCACTATGTTAAAACTTCAGTAATTTCACTAAGTATGAATTACGATGTTTTTGTGAAAATATTTTACCTGAAATAAGCTAAATGATCACATCAGTATGACACTGTCCAGCTGAAATAGTTTTGCTGGTTTAAGTTTAAAAAATATTTTTATTTGCATGCATACCTATCGCATATGCCACCGTGGTGAAATGGGATCATGGCATTAAAGGAAAGCCTCCTGTAGGCAGAACACCATTTGTTGTATCTGTTTAAGAGCATTCATAAAAGAATGGATTTTAGATTTCATAAATTGGTTTTGTTAATCTGCTATTTTTAAAATACTTGCAAGACCTCTTCTGTTGCCATGACAATTTGATTTCCATAAACATGATATTTTGGATGTGACTATCCAATATTGTATTTGCTATGCTGTATGGGGAAAGGAGATGGCAACTTGGCACCACAGAAATTACAATGCAGAGAGGCCCATGGAGTCAGACCTCTCACTGAGGGTGGTCAGGACAAGTTCATTATAGTAAGACAAAATAAAGCTCTTGGATCAAGTTTTATATCTTTATATTCCCTGTCAATTAGATTTTTTTTTTCATGTCTTCTTGTGAACACTGTTGTGGAGAGAGGAAACTTCAAGTTTCCACTGAAAATTGCTTCCAAGAATGTGAAGACTAAATTCTGGCTAAAAGTACAGGTGGACCTTTTTGGTTCTACACACACAAAGCAGCTGTAAGGACACACAACTCTCACTGCCCTGCAACACACTCTAGAATTGCTGTCTGAGGGGAAGGGGTTCACAAAAGATTTAGGATGGTGAGAAGGGAATGATCATTTGTGAGTTGTAACCAGAGGAAATCCCTCCCTGGCTGAGGGATCAGCATGATTTCCCCATACTCTCCTTCTGTCTTTTTGAAATGATTGCAACAAGTCAGACCCCTTTCAAAACTCATTAGCACCAGACTAGTTACTGAGTAATCCACAGAAAGACTTGGAACACTTTTTCCAATGTAGTTAGGCAATTTGATGAGTGGGGATTCTCTGGATTGGGCCATTAAATTACCTCTCTTGATCTGTTTAATTGTGAAAGCATTGCCAAATCTTCCTGTCTGTAGTCCAAATCTGATAATGCTTTTTTTGCTTCATGTCTTTCTGCTCTAACTCTGCATCTGACAAACTGATCAATGCCAGGGAAGGTTTAGCAAGATTTTACAAAACAAGAAATAAACTTTTTTAAAAACAATATTTTAGACTCAGCATCACGGGGGGGTTTTTTTCCCCTCCTACTGAAATTTCATTGTGGCTGCAGAGAGCTGGTGGGATGGTTTCTTGTCTCATGTAAAAGAGAGAAAAGAGCACAGGGGCTACAATCATTGTCAGTTGAGAGTATAAAAACAGTCTCTTGTTTTCTCTTTTAAAAGTCAGAATGTAATTTTGTACATTGACTTGGATCTTAGTACTTACTTCACTCAGTCCCCCACACATCCCACAGAAACAATGTGGAAATGGAGTCTCCTGACACCCCCTTGGAGCTGACTCCCTGAGGTAATCTAACTTGGTTCTTGTTTTCTTGGTCAGCTCTACGTGGGGAGCTCATTTTTGTGCCTGAAGAGCCAACCCCTGACATCGCTCATTGCCACAAAATATCTGTGTGTCTTTACAGCCACACTGCAGAGGTGTGGACAGCTGCACACGTGCAGGGCAGAGCTTGAACCAAGCCATGGGTGTGGGGGGCAGAACAGGGGGACTCTGGGCTCAGCCAGTCCATGGCCCCAGCCTGTCCTGACCCAAATAATGCCTCACAAAACGGCGCCGATGGGCAAATGCTCCTTTCCACCAGAGCTGAGCCTCAGTGTTTCCACTTGGGATGGTGGATTCAAGGCAGTGCAGTTAAAAGTAGGATCTGCCTCCTTGTGCTGTGTGCAGCTGACACTTAGAAGAAGCCTGTGGTGCAGCTGGGAATGGATTTTAGACCAAGCATAAGTTCCCAGGAACCAGTCTTGCTCAGCGATTACACAGGGAGCTCTTACTTTGCTGAGGCTGTGATGATTACATTGTAACAGTCCACCCTTAGTTGTACTGACACAAAGGATAAAAGGTTTTTGTTCTGTGTATTAACTAAAACATGGCATTTTGGTACAATACATGTGTGTCTGTGTTCTGGTCTCACATCAGTTCTTTCAATCCCCCAGATGTTCTTTCAGTGCTCATTTATTCATTTAGTGCCAAGGCAGAACTGCACAGGGAGGGTGTCCCCTTCCCAGTTGCTCTGTAGATTCTGGGTCACACTGCTTGGAACTCCAACCCATCATATGAACCAGTGCAAAATGTTCCCACTGCAAGCTTAGCTCCTTTGTCTGAACTGAGCACACACAATTTACAGAACAACATGGTGTTGAGCCTCTAGAACTATTTTGTCTCACCCCAGCTCACCTCTTTTGCTCAAGTAGCTTTGAGCTGGCCCCTTCAGGTTGCTCCTGTGAATAAGTATTATTTACTGTAAAGAAGAATTGCAGAGCTGAGCTCTTTGCCCTTTAAGTCAGGGAAGACTCTTCCCAAGTTGTAGTGCCAAGCTGGATACTCACTGAGAATTGTATTTCCCAAATTAGCCAGCAGCCAAAGCTAAAAGTCTGGTTTATGCTGCATCATAAAACTTAATCTGCTTTCTCCCTTACAAATGTGGGTTTGTTTTAAATATTTATGACACTCCATCACACATGAGTAAATGTTCTTCAGTAGATTTTGTAAAAGGAACGATACCTAAATGACATGATAACTTACTCCAGTGACTGTGATTTAAGTCTTTCCTGAGAAGTTCACTATTTACTGGTGTAATAAGTGCCAAGTAGGTAGTCAAGCAGTGTTTTCATTGAATCATAGCATCATTTAGGCTGAAAAAGACCTTTAGAATCATCGAGTCAAATCATTAACCCATCACAGCCAGCCCTAAACAACATCCTGAAGTGCCACATATACATGGCATTATTATTTCAGTAGCACTGTGAGATGCAGACTACACTCAAGCCCCACTCTTATGATCCAGAAGGTAATGTTATGATATGAAGGAGGACTTATGTCATACACTTAAGAGTATCTGTGATCTGAGTGGAAAATTCAGGGGAAATATCCAGATTGTCCAGGAAGTTGGTGGCAAAACTGGCGAGAGAATCTACACAGACTTCCTGCAATTCAGCACCTCAAATAATGCAGCCACACTTTAGTTTCCATTAATCTCTTCCAGGAAAACTGTTATTAATGAACTACTTCCATCACTCTTGGACTTTGTGTTCATTGAGAGGAGAGGTATTGTCTGTGCCATGCATTAATGAAAACACAGTAAATAGGTAGGATGGACAAAGCAGTTTTCAGTTTGGATGTGCTGGTTACTCCCTCAGGTTTCTATGATCTGCTTTATGCCTGTGAGAACCACAAACTCTGTTGCACACACATGAGGGGCTTCAGCATGTTTTAGTTAGTATATGGCAAAAAAGGAACCCACACCAAAATCCAAAGCCAGGCAAGCACACATGCAGCCCAGGCTTGTCATTTGCAAGAGCACTGATTTATATTGTGTTTTGTAGTTTAGTATTAATCAACATTTGCAGTAAGTAGGCTCTGTATTCCTTCGTGGTTGCATGACAATTGTGTGCAAAATGGGGCCTTACTGTCACCTTTGAATAATACTATTTTAAAATACAATATTTATGCAACTATGTAGGTGACCATGGCACTGTACAGACAATGGAAAAAGAAAAGGTCCTCTCCCAGAAGACTGTGATGGAAGTGTAACCCCAAGAGTCAGATCCAAGTTAAAAGAAGTTCTAATAAAAACATACAATACAGTGTAATGAAAAGAAAAACATTTCCTTGTGTTGTATGTTTAAAGGCAGAGTTTTAAAGGCACATTTGGGACTTGTTTCTTAGCAACAGCGCTCATCTGAACCCTGCAAACACTGTCATGTTGGAAAAAGATACCCTCCAGAAGAAAAGCAATATGAAAAGGGCTAGAAACATCAAAATTGGATGTCTTCCTGCTGTTGCAGGAGCATTTCATCAGCATTGCAAAGCCTTCAGGCAACAACAAGGTCATTTTGATAAACTGTAATGATCAGAACAAAGAACTCCTCTTTACCTCTCTTTATCATCAGGGATGAGCAGTGAAAATATTATTTAAAAATAGGTGCATTGGTATTACCATAAACCACAGTTTTTGTCCTGCCATCCTCTTGTATCCTTAGTAACAGGGCTGTTTTCTGCACTGAGGGCACAGGAGTCCTGCAGAACAAAGTCCTGGCTCTGTTGTGCCTCACACTGTCAGTACCAGGAGTTTCAGAGGAAGATCTCTAATGCACAGAGGAAAGCCCTACTGGCCCGTAAGAAGAGCTCCTCCTAAAGGAGTTGATTAGCTGGCTGATACACCAAAGCAGGAGAATTTTTGTTAGTATTATTTAATCAAAATAGATTAAAGGCAAATGTATTTATTGGGCAGATTAGATGGGGTTCATGTAACCTGTGCACCTGAGCTGGTTGCCTTTATAATGTGTGGGGAGGAATTGGGTACTACCAGAATGTGACTCATCTTTTTAAATTAGGTTAAGTGAATCACACCCTCTGGTGGCCTCCATCTCTTTTTTTCTTTTTTTTTTTTTTTTTTTTTTTTTTTTTTTTTTTTTTTCCTCCAAAGGGTATGTGGCTCAGATCAAGACACCTCCCTTGCAGACATCCAAAGTTAGGTTAGATGAAAGCTACCCATTATCTGGTTTGCAAAATAAGGCATTTGCTTCAATAGTTTCAAAACACTTCAGGCATTGCCCACACATCTTTCTGGATCTCATCTTGTCCTTACAAGAACTGAAGTAATTCTGACCTCCATGCTGTGTCCTAATGCATACACATCTGCTGTGTCTCATGGAACTTGTGCATTTTTGAAGCTCAGACCTCCTCTCTTTCTTGTGAGTGCTCAACATAAAACCCCATAATTTCTATAATTTCCATCATTAGGGAGTGCAGCTCTTTGGTAGCTCCTTTCCAAAGCATGTCATATCGAGAAGGAGGGAGGGGACACATCTGTGAGAATGTCCCAGGGAGATGTGCATGGAGAAGCCATGCTGGAACAGGTACCCCTTGCAGGAACTGCAGCTTGTGGAGAGCTTGTGCTAGGGCGGATTTATCCCGAAGGACTGCAGACTGTGGAACAATTGACACCAGAACAGGGGAAAAGCACCAACAGGAAAGAGTGGCAGAGGGGAACTTCTGTGAACTGACCACAAATCCTCTGTCACTCCACATCCATCCTGCACTGTTCAGAGTAGGGCAGAGGAAGAGAAATCAGGAGTGAAAGAGTGAAGTTGAACCTGGGAGTGGAGAGAAAATTTAAGGGGCAAGGGTCATGTTTTGTTCCTCACTATCCAAACCTATTTTAATTGGCAATAAATTGTTTTTCCCCAAGTCCAGTCTGTTTCACTTTTGACAATAATTGGTAAGTGATCCTGCTGTTCTTTATCTCGACCCACAAACATTTTTAGTCTCATTTTTCCCCTCTGCCCTTTGGAAGGGAAGGGGAGTGAGAGTGGCTGGATGGGTGTGTGGCAGCCATCCATGGGCAGCTCAGCACAGCACATCACCAATTTCTGTCCTGCTCTTCCATAGCATCCCTCCTGAGCACAGCCTAAAAATCTTGAGGGCTTTGCTGACCGTGGAGCACCTTGAGCACGTGTTCTCTCAGCACTGCACATGGTGATATTTAGATCCCTTCCTTGAGGGATGTGCTGGATGTTCACAATGTTTCTTTCCTTTGTGCATTATCTAAGGGATAGAAAACATGAGAGAGGTCCTTGCATGTTCTGTATCAGTAGCATTGAGAGCTGCTGAATTTACCAGTGGGGCTGACAGGTGAACTCAGGGGACCCTTGAGAACTGGCTATTGCCTCTCCTCACTTTACCCCAGCCAGCCAGGATGGAGCCTGGCCATAATCCCTGGTTGTGATGACTGATGTAGAAAGTTTCCCTTCTTGCTCTTCTGACTCCCGGGACACTGACATATCCATCAGAGACTTGGTTGTGGTACTTCTACAAACAGTATCTGTCCCTTGATCTTGACTGGAGAGCACAGCACCTCACATCAAGAAAAAGCAGAGAAAACCATCTACCAAAAACTCAGTGCAAAGCCATGGTTAAAGTCAAGTTTAAGTTTAGGAGAGCTCTGGAAAGACTTTGCACTGAACCTGCTGTGACACAGATACGTGTTCCCTTCTGTTGACTCTGATACAGGTTTATAACCCATACTAAGAAGAGATGAATTGCCTGGCCACTGTTCCTCTTCAGCCTGTTTAGTTCTAATATAGCTGCACAGCATAAACTCTCAATAGGACAATATTGGATCAGTTCTGCTCTCCTCAAGTCATGAAAATCCTCATGAAATGTCATTAGCATTGCTTAAGCAGGAAGAAATACGACAGCATGGGGAAGACATTTCAGATGAACATTGCTTTATATCCTGTAGCACTTATTTTCTGGTCCATACTTGTAATCCTAATCTATATATTTCATTATAGCCAAAACCCATGGAGGGCAGCGAGGCTTAACTAGGAAAGCCAGAATTTGATTGAGCAACCTTATGGCTCTTTCACTATGGCCTGAGGCATGATTTAGCCTGAAATTGCTTGATTTCAGTAGGAATTTGGTGCCTAAATGTTTTCAAAGGTCTGTGTTCTAGTTTCTCTGCTTTCCTTCTGTCATTTTCCAACAGAAGGAAGAGAGCACTGCCACGTATAATTACACAGACATACACTGGGGTATCATCAGTACTTATGAGTTGCTAAAATAAAGAGAACTAGATGAAGTGCTGCTCTTTGTCAGTATGGACATTATGAGAGAAGACACAGTATGTTTAAAACAAAGTAAGTAGAAAAATAGACGCAGTTACTTGTGTATGTTAAAAGATTTTTTGAAGGATTATAAATAGTTTAGGGCCAGACGTTTGAGAAGGGTAAGAATTATGTTTGTGTTCTCTCCCTGCTGAGCAGTTTGGCTCAGCTGTTGATTTTCACTAACAGGAAAATAAAAAGCACTTTTCTGATAGACTTGTATTGCCTTAATCCCAGATCTAGAAATGGGATGTTTCACATGGATCCCATGGATGGTGCAGACTCTGCCTGCCTGGCATGATGTGTCACTTGTCTGGGAATGATGAGTCTGAACTTTCCCACAGCACCACACAGGTTCTGCTTTGTGCAGCCAGCCAACATGGCAGTAAATACACCTGACAGATACTCCTCCAGATGCTCCTTTCTTCCTCAAGGTATTCTAAGATTCAGGGAATTTCCTACCCCACGGGTGGCATTTCCACCCCTGTATTGTTCTTTTCTTTGATCTTTCTTCTGTGTGTATTTGGATCAGTATTATTTCAATGAGTACTAAGGGCAATTAGTCACAATTTTCACTCCATCCAGTCCTCTTCCCACCTCAAATCTGGCCTTGCTTTCTGTCAGATGCCATGGTTGAGAAGAGTACAGAGCAAATTGCAAAGGTGAATGCAAAGGTATCTAAAAAGTCCTGGGGCTGCCTGTAGTTTCTTGCAGGGAGGCACAGTAGGAACATCCAGGGGAGCACTGCAAGTCCCGTAAACTTGAGCTCCCTGTGGTTCGTGAGCCTTCATGAATGACACACTTAGGCTGGTTTGTTCCACCTACCCCCATGACCCTGATTTTGCCCAGCCACAAGCACCCAGTGCTTTTACTGTGTCCTGAAGTTCCTTTTCTACATGAGGAGCACTTTCTGGGAGAGAGCTAATGGGGTCTTCATAACCCTTAGCAACTTTTCAGTCAGGAGTTCTATCTGTGCATTTTGAACTTAAACTTCCCCTCTCCCCTGCTGTCCCTTGTTATAGATTTCCTGACAAGGAGCTGCTGTAGGACAGTGGTTACATTTGTAGTGCACAGTGTAAGGATCATTAAGGATGTGAGATCTCACAGCAAACCCTTCTTCTTAGAGTGTTGCACTGTCTTAGTTCCTTCCCTGTGTCTGAGATAGGTGTGGTTTGCTGTGGATGGCTGATGTCCCAGAGTGGTGGTGGTGCTGTTCCAATCCATCTCCAAGAAAAGGAGTAAGATGCAGCTGCTCTGTCATGTGGTCTTAACGCATCAGTGTCTTTGGATTTTTCGTGGAACAGACATTTTCTCTGAAAAATATTAATTGTAAAATTTAAGATAATGTTGAGTGCATCTGGTTAAACAAATGCTCCTTTGAATGACAATAACAGCCCTCTGCTATCAGATTGTTCTGTGTAGCACAGCTAAAAATACATGCTTATTTTTTTTTCATTGCAGGCACAATAAAAGATGGCAGAATAGCTCTGATGTGTCGGATTGTTGCTTTTGTACAGTACTGTGCTAGAAATCTCATTTTGTAAAATGTGAGGGAAGAAAAAGTGCTATGTTTTTAATCACTAAAATTAAAAGAAAAATGAATTATTTTAGCTAGAAACGTGGGGTAATTTAATGCTTAAGTGTGGGAAGTTATAATGACTCTAGAAACACACTTCACACACCTGTAGGGATTAGCAGAGTAAGGAATCCCTAAGTAGGAGGAGAACATTGAGGTGTATAGCAGCACATCAATGGTCTGTGCTTTCAGAGCACACAGGAGCCCATGCTTCGAGGAGGGGTGTGGGAAGGAGCACTATTACTGAATTTTGGGCAGGAGAAACTATTGCTGCCTGTCTTTTTGGTAGCGCAGGTGCCTACATGTGCAAGAAAAGCATCCAACCTATAAATAAAAATAAAATGACACAACAATGGTTTAACTGATGCTGCCTTTATAGATTCCTGATACAGATTGGGACATTGGCTGTCTACAGAAATAAATTGTTACAGCAAGTTACCTTGTGTCACACAGGATCTAGAAAAATCCCTAATTCAAGGTAGGACATTTGTGTTGCAGGATATCTGTAAATGAAAACAGTAACAAGTTTTCACCAGCTCTGCAAGTAGTCTTAGAGGGAAAACCATTTGCTGTGACATGTGAAAGGGAACTCTGGCTGAAGAGTAGGTGAATATAAGGAAGGAAAAATATTTAATTTTATGAGAGAGAGGAAAAAAAATAGAAGTTGGAGCGACCCAAGTGCACGGGGAAAAGAGAGGGAGGAATTAAATACACAATTATCCTCCTTTTCTATTTCCTTGCAAGCCAGATTGATGGAAAGGTGGTTGGTGGTGTCATCAGTAAGAAACATTCACTGTGCAAAGAAATTGAGCTTGACTTTGCCATCTTCATTAAGAGGAGAGGATGTCCAAGCAGAGAGAGCAGAAGGAGTGAGCAGGATATGGGAGAAATGCCCTAAAGAGAGGCAGGAGTTGAGTCACTGGCAAAGAAATGGAGATGGCCCACAAAGGCTTGTGTGCAGATGAAGTTTAAAGAGGGCATGGTATGGAGGGAGAGAAAATGGGGAAGGGAATTGCAGAAGCTGAGTCAGTGCCTCTGTGAAAGAGGAAGGGAAGGATGGCAACAAAGAGTGAGAGATGCTGAGGGCACGGTAGGAAACAGAAGTGAGGCAGATGGCAAGGTGTCAAAGAGCAGAGAGCCCGAGTGCAGGCCAGAGCTAGGAACCAGAAACGTGGAGCACAGGTCCTGACACTCATCCAGACTCTTTGCAGACTTTGGTGAGAACTGTTTCAGCAGAGAGGACAGAAACTTCATTAGTGAAAGAAGGGAAATTTAGGTAATGTTGCAACATTTCCAAGATAAAGCAAGGGAGGAAGGAAGTTGGTTTGGGGAGCTGGAGTGGCAAGGGAAGCTGCATGACTGACACAACTCTGCTGAGGTAGGAGACTTACAAGAGATGTTTTTCTGTAGTGGGGTAAAGTGTAGGTTTCCCCTTAGTTTCAGCTGTGCAGTCCCATAAACTGAATTCATGTTGGAGTGTGAATGCTGATACAGCGAATCCATGTGGGATAATGAGCTTAAACCACAGCTGGCCATTAGAAGCTGCAGAGTCACAGGAGCAGGATAATGACTCTCCCAGCTGTACAGCTTCTGGCCACAAGGCAAACCCAAAGAGCCTGCCATGATCACCAGTCACCTGCTGGGGAGCAAGGAGAGCAACACCATCTGCTGAGCAGAGCCTGGTCCTCATACAGCTCAACAGACTTGCTAAAAAGTTAGGAAAGTACATGTATGCACATATAATCAATTTTCTACAATTTCTAATTCTGCTTAAGGATGTATCTATCCATGCTATTCATGTTAGCCATGTTTGAATTTATCAATCTTCTACCAAGCAGCAGGCATATGCTGTGACTATTATTTAGAAGTACTGTCTTTCTGCAGTTTGCACTTCAGAATTGCTGCCAAGATCAGGTTAGACCTGGTGAGCCAAATTAATCCCCAGTGTAACATAGCAGTCAGTGGATTTATGTCAGGGATGAACCTGGGTCCAATATAGATGTATTTTTTGGCAGAAGCAAAAGTAAAACAACAGAGGAATGAATAAAGGTTAGATGGATGGTCCCTCAGTTGTGCCTGGCCTTCTTGAAACAAGTGTTTTTCTTCTATGCCCACTCCTTCTTTCCAAGGAAATGCATTCCTCTGGTTTCCCTGCTGCTTGCTCCAGAGTCCTGAGCTGGGGGAGCCATGCAAGGTGCAAAAGGCAAAAGTCCTTGGTGAGTGAGAAGTTATGAAGCTTTTTGAGCTGCTCCAGGGAGCCACAGGCTCCTGAGAGACACAGTACACAGTTCCCAAGAAAATATGGGAGGAGATCCTTTGGGGATAGTCAAGAACTGCAGAAAGAGCTCTTTGGCCCAGGGAGAGTCTTGTGGGGTGCAAACACTGCCGACCACTTGAAGCCTGGCCCTGGCTGGCACACAAGTGGCAAATGTGAATTCCCTTTCCTCTGCAGGACTGGTACTCCCCAAAACCAGCCTTGCTTAGAAAACACAGTGGAAAGTTGACCCTAGTGAATTCCAGTTAACCAAACTGGAGGATATACAGAAGCAGAGAAACATCATCTTTGTTTAGATTGTGAATCTTGCATTGCAATGTCATTGTTGGGTGTTATGGTTGGCCTGCTGTCCCCAGTGTGACCTCTGGAAAGGACATTTAAAAGTCTGAATCTCAGCTGCACCTTTTGACAGTGAGGTAAGTGCTTCCAGCAGTCCTGCATAAGAGTGTTGAACCATGTTATCATTGTACCCAAACTCTTTGTAACTTGTTCCACATCAGAACTAAAAAAAAAAAAAAAAAAAAAAAAAAAAAAGCAGGATGAAACCATGTTAATTTCGAGTTTCTCTGTATAATGCTTTTTCCTGGTATATTATATTCCATATAAATCTCCTCTAGCCTCTGGAAAATGAGGTCCTTGAGTCATTGTACACTAGAAGTATTACTTTTTGTATTTTCCTCAAAATCATTATGTACTTTCTTGTGATGTTGGGAGCTCAGTTCTTTGTGATATCTACCAAAAAATACACATTCATTTTTATCTAGTGCTGACCAGTAGCTAGGTGGCAGATATTGAAAAATATTTGGTAAACTGAAAATCTGTCCCTGGACAGAAATATGTGTAAATCAAGTGCTACTTCCTGCAAACTGGAAACACAAGAACTCCAAGTGATGGGAAGAAGAGGGAATTCAGATGAAGAGACCATGTATAAAATCTCACAAGCACATTTACAGGGCTGTGCCTCTGCAGGCCTTGCTGGACACATCCAGATGGCCAAGAAGCATTAACTGTGGATAGCCTGGCATTTGAACACAAGTACTCATCTATGTTTGTGACCTCCTCAACTAAGCTGTGGCATTTCCTTTAGCTTTGCTCTCAGACAGAAGAGGACTAGTCCCTGCAGAAATTATGATTTTATCCAAGCAAATATTTCTTCTGAAGAAGGACCATACTTCTGCACACAGCAGTATTTCCCTTTAGTACAAGAGCATCTCCCCTCAGAGGCTGAGCTGTTTGACAGGAGCATGCACAGTTTGGGGGAGCAACTTGAAGTTCACCTGTTTTGGTGTGATCAGCAACTCACAAGCAAGTTTTCTGATTGCTGTGAGAGTAATTACACTTGACATTTTAGAACCAGAGCAGCTTTTCAAAAATAAATTGAGAAATCATGAAGAGGCATGTGTTCAAGGGCTGTCAGACGTGGTGGCAGAAGGACACTCTGGGAAAAAAAACCAAAAACAGATCAGCTAAGCTTTGTGTGGAGTAGTTGAAGTTACTGAGATACTATAGAATATCTGGGACTGGAAGAGGCTTTTGGAGGTCACTTAGTCCTTCCTCCAAGTGGGTTAAAGTAGAGCAGGTTGCTCAGGTCCTCCTCCACAGCATCACAGGATACCTGCTGATGCTGACACATGCACTAGCCTCCATACTATGCACATTTTCTCCATCCTAATCAGAAATCTTCCTTCTAGAAAACTGTTCTATCAGGGCTGGATTCATTTGTCTTGGCTGGTGCTCATATTCACAGAGTCTGTAAAGTCAGGGGTCACTCCAGCCTGCACTATTTATGGAGCCTGGGCTGGGGTGATGTCAGGCACAAGGTACCACAGCTCATTTCTCCACTGCCAGGAGAGATTTGCTTTTGTTGGCCTGCATGGGGCCTTTCCAAGGGGAGCTGTGGAAGACTCCAGAGCTGGTCCACAGGAGCAGGACTGGTCATGTGTGGAGACTCACTCTGGCTTTGTGCTTCAGCTCTAGAATTACAGCACCCTCACCAAGGAGGCCGGGGGTTGCTCCAGCTCAGCTCCATGTGGATCCTTGTCCTCCTCATCCCACACTGCTCCTCTGCAGAATCCATCATGTTCCAATCTGCTGAGCAGGGATGGTCATGTCGGAAGTTCCAGTTAAAAGGAATGCAAAAGCTGTATGTATTGTTGAAAATTTTCCCTTAATGGTTTTGCTGAATAGGATAAAGCACCTTCCTATTCTCAGTCAAGTAAATGACCATGAAATGAGATTTTTGTTCATAAAGTCACCTGAAGGTACCAAAGCCAAACTTAGAGTGTAAAGCACCATCTCCTAAATATATTGGATGCTGTGTACATCAGCAAAACAGCAATGGCTTTAGCAGGTAAAGTGCTTTACCTTTCATCTCAGAATAGTGGTTTTATGGAAAGTGTCCTTTAAAAGCAAGACCTGGTCACTATTTGACTAATGGTAGCACTGAACAGAAAAACAAGGATATATCTCCATCAGGCTAGACAGTAAATTTCCTGACAGAGTCTCTAAATTAACACCTTAATAATGTTACTTTGGCATTATAAGAATAAAGTTACATCATCAGAATTACTTAGCAAGCAGCTGTAAATCCAGGATGGAGTTCTGGTCTCACAAATCTTATTCCAGACTCCTGGGTACAGCACCACACCACTTAGCTACAGAGTGCTTATGTCCTGTTTGTCCCTGCTTGAGACACTTTGGCTCATAAAATGTGTGCTGGATTAAGAAAAGAAGATGAAAAGGTGTTTTTGTTAGATTCCTGCATACTTATCACTGCAGATCTCTGAACATTTATGTCAGTTTTATTTTGCATTCCTCTAGTCCTTAAAAGACAGCTTGTACTTTGAGGTGGTTTTGGAGGCTGATGCAATTTATTACACTGCCATTTCAGCTGCCTTGTTCAGTAGAATAACCTCTAATTGCTCTGCATCCCCATCAAACTTTCTAATAAGATTAATTCTGTCTTGTGTCTTGGTAGTCCCTAATTAACATGATTTGTCTTCACAGTTAAGGGCTCCAGGGTATCACAGCAAGCTCAGAGTCACTGCTCAGTGAATCTTAGAAGTAGTTAATCCATCCTTCCACGAGCAGAGCAGATGCTCCTAGGGAGCTTCAAAGGGCTAAATTCCTTGCAAGGCATTGATGAGAGAGACAGAGGAGGCAGAGCAGCTGCAGATCTCGCCTGGAGCTGTGGCTGCTGGGCTGGATTTTCCAGGCAGGGCTGCAGGGAGAGAGCTCTGCCTGCCCCTGGCATGCTGCTTTCCTTCTGCTCAATTAGAGCTCCCCAAGATGGGCACGGGTGCTAATGGCTCTTAATTAACCTGTGCGAGGGCAGAGGCAGGAAGACAAGTGAACATTTGATGTGGCTTCACCCAATAGCCCTTAAACTCGTGTGGGAGCTGGAGGATCATGCAGGCCCTCCTCCTGCTCTGTGCCTGGCAAGAACAAGCTTTCCATGGCACAGACAATTAAGAGTAAACTTCAGTTCATCACTGTATAATTGGCAAGAGCCTGTCTGAAAGCTTGTAAGAATTCATAGCCTTTTCCTCATTATGTTTCTGCTGTTACACAGCTTTTGCTTTCAGCATCCTTTAGAAACTGGAGGTGTCAGAAAGCTTTTCTTGCAGGAGGTTTCATGGCCTCTCTGAAATGAGCAGGGGCTCTCCCCAGACATTCTGCTGTTGAAGCTCCCAGGTTGGTCAAGTTTTGGTGAAAAGCCAGATATCAACAGCACAAAACTGAATGGCTTGTGGTTTGTTTCTGGATGTACATCAAGAAAACAGAAAATACATTTCTGGGAATAGGATCAGAGTCTTAAAGAGAGTCTAAAAAATAAGAGAGAGATGGTTTAGTGGATGATTATTTCTGGCTCCTTGGTTCCTCTCTCATTTAAGTCCCAGGCTCCTGCAGTGGATGGGTGCAGAGCAGCCTGGGACTAGAAGAGCCATGGCAGAGCATCCACACTGGTGCTCCTGGCAGGAGGAGAAGGGAACACAAGGTTTCAGTACCTGGTTTAATAGTGGACAATATAAATACAGAAAGTTCTGCATGGCAGGAGACAATAGAGAGAAAGTAACAGCAGAGCTGATTCCATAAAAAAGAGCTTTTAAATTGCTGATAAAATTACAGAGCAGCAGGAATGAGTCCACTTTTAGGTCAGATGAGCTCTCAGCAAAGTGCCCTGTGCTGTAAACACTGGTCGTGCCTTTTGTTCTCCTTTATGTTTGTTATAATTGGAAGCCAATTGCATTATTCCTCTGAATGCTGGCATACTTAATAAGGATGCAAATTAATTTAAATCCTCCCTCCATTCCTTTAGTAAAGGAAGAAAGGGGCAGGAGCAAGGCTGCAGTGCCTCAGTTGATTTCACAGTGTTCCCCTGGCTGGCAGCAGAACCAGTGGCAGCTCATCCAGCCTCCCTGGCTCTTCATCCCCTGTCTAACATTCACATGGGCTGTCATCCATTTCTGATGTACTTTGATGAGCTTATCTCCAGCAACTCATATTCCTTGACTGTAGGTGGTAGGTGTTACTTGTTACAACTTTCCCATTTCCTATGTCTGGGTGTCCATATAGCAATGCTTCCCCCCACTTCTGGGAAGTTACATGTTCTCTACAGTGGCTCATACAATTGTAAAGCACTGGTGTCAAAAATGTCATTGGTGGATCTGGGGCCACATCATTTATCTAAGAGGAGAAAAAAAAAAAACCAATCTGGGAATTGAGCAGGTGCAACTTGAAAAGATAATTCAGCAAGTCCTGGCGGAATGCTGAGGCCTGCTCCACCACTGTGGATTATGCAGTGGGGCCTTGCATTTGCTGTTCAGCAGAAATTCTCCAGTCTCAAATACTTCAAGCACACCCTTAATTTTATGCATCAAGTCAACAGAATTAAACCACAGGACTGGACTGGAAAACTTCACCCAAGGATTGTGGAATGTCTGGCAGTGGAACAAGCTGTACTTCAATCTCACTATTTATGGGTGGCTGCTTTTAAGTGTTCAAAACATTGCAGTGCTGCAGAGTAAAAATAATTTTGATGGGTCCATGTATAATTAAAGCTTTAGTAAGTCATTTCACCTCCATGCAGCCCCCCCCACCATGTAATTTAAGATTTTGCTGTGTATTTTTATCCTTGGAAGTCTGTGAAAGTTTGTTGCAGTCAAGTTTTGAAGTTTTTGTTAAAAAACTCTGCATTTTTTGAAGAGTTAACTTTTTCTAGAGCTTTAAATACAAGAAAAAATCTCATTTTTGATGCAAAGGCACTGCTGTCTTGTTTGCACGTGGGCTGTCTTCTGTAGAAGCTACACAAACACTGTCAAGCGTGTTCTGACACAAACCTCCTAATAACAAACAGATGCAGAGCTCAGTGCTGGAGCTGCAGCCAGGTGCTGGGACAGCTGGGATCAGCCACGGGCACACAGTGCTTTGGGATGTGCTGGTCATTTTCCACATGTGGAG
This sequence comes from Trochalopteron elliotii, assembly GCA_024734555.1. Lineage (NCBI taxonomy): Eukaryota > Metazoa > Chordata > Aves > Passeriformes > Leiothrichidae > Trochalopteron > Trochalopteron elliotii. Next base: position 1,998,367 of record JANPWX010000271.1, read on the forward strand.
GGAAAACCAGAGAGCTCATCCCAAACACAGCCTGCCTTCTGCAGGCTTGGGAGTTGGAACAAACCCTGTGGAGAAGAGGATTGCAGGTGCCAGCTCTCCCTTGTCAAGTGACTGTGTATTTTTGTCCACAGCAAGGCCAAAGGGAATGGAGGGAGCCAGAATTCCCTCTGGATGTCCTTCGGATATGGAAGGGGAAAATAAAAACAGTGTGCTGGCAGAAACTAAACAAAACATTTTTAATAGCAGGCCACGGAGGAAAAATTCATGAGCTACTCTCCATGGCAACATCTAGGTTCTGTCACGTTTGCTGCCTCCACTCTCTCCTCCTTCCCTTTCTCCTCTCCCTCTCCTACCCTTCGGCTGCTGCTGCTCCTGCCCAAGTCCTGCCCACACAGCTGTCCCCAGGACCCAGCATTTGCAGGCTTTGACACCAAGGTGTCATCCATGTCCCCTCCTGGCAGGTCTGAGTCTGTGGGATTCAGGTTATTAATTCTAAGAGGGACCAAGTAAGCCTCCTGTTTCCTAAGCTATCCACTGCTTCTGCTCTTCTTACTCCTCAAATTGCTAAAACCACCTATCCACTCTAGCCCCCTTGCACTCTATTTGCAGGGACAGACTTCAGTCTGTATGGATACTGGAAAGGGGAAAAAAGCTTGCCCATGGCTGTTTAATTGAGCTTTATCCTAAACCCTGAGCTTTTATGGTGTTAGTCTAAAATATGCTTATTTCTAGGCAGAAAACCCAAAACCAGGTAATTGCACTCAGTCCTGACTTACTTCTGTGGCTGACATGAACTACAAGTGGAAGGATGCAGGGATGCCCCTGGCAGGTTGCATGTGGGGGACACCCGAGCCTTGCTGGTGCTGCAGCACTGTGTTGCAGTCTTGCCACCTCTATGTTCTTCCTCTTTCATAGTATCACAGAATCGTTCAGGTCAAAAAAGACCTTTAAGGTCATCAAGTCCAACCATCCACTTGCCAAGAGAAACAAGTCCAGCAGCCAACAACCGGTGAGGAATTGCAGTGTCAGTGACAGCCTCCACACCCTGCACTAAGCTCTGGCCCAGCCCTTAGGAGCAGCACCAGAGATGCTCAGTGGGAGAAGGCCACAGACTGTCCAGTGGATTCTGTGCTCCACGACTGCAGCTGTAACCCTGGGGACTGATTTTCATCTGTTTCTGTGAATAACAAGTGGCTTGATGTCTTCCATTGCTTGCCTGGAGTGCCTCTGAGGAAACTGGATAGGAATTTGTCCCCTGGCAAAGGAGCACAGCTGGCCACAGAGTCAGGTACCCAATAAAGGTCAGTTCCCTCAAGAGGACACCCTGCAGCCTCCACACCTCTACTTTTGCTGCCAGCCAGAGGTTCACTGATGGTCCTCTGCCTGCAATCCCAGCTCTCTGAGGGAGCCATGGGAAGAAGAGGGATAGTGGACACCCCGACAAGAGCCCTGAACTCACAAGTTGCAACAGCCACAGAGGTACCTCAAATGTTTTCCTGAGCCAGCCTTTTCTGTTCAGAGAGCTGCAATAAGCTTGGAGAGAAAGCACTCTTATCTCAGAGGGTTTAGGTGACACACCTGCACTGGCAGGTTCTCTCTCATGCAGCCCAAGCCCCAGTGAGATCCAGCCAGGTGGAGACTGGGGATAGTGGTGAGGATTCACACTGGCCAGAATGCTTCCAGGGCGTTTTACTTTGCATCTGTTTCCTCAAGCAATTGTAATGTTTAAATGGCAGAGTTTTAAATGGCAAAACATTTGTCTGCTTTAGGAAACTTCAGCAGATCATCATCCTGGGCATTTATGTTTTGCAACTCCATTTTATCACCTTGCTAATAGTGTCCTTTCCACAGCCCAGCTCTACCCACCTAAGCAGAGGGGGGGAATGGTGCTGAGCCTCAACAGATAGTGCCCTGCCCCTTCCTTAAGCAAGGTTTAGTGGTTTCCCTCATCATAACCTAAAGAACTACAGCTGGAATTGAATTGATGCCAAGGATAAGAGGCCTCCACACCTGAAACAACTCTTTACAACTCTAACTGGAGTATAAAAACAAGCTCATGACACTGGGGAGCCAAGGATGTCTTGACCAATAGATGCCATATTCACTGTTATACTGAGGCAAGCAGTCCAATCCTTATAACCAACCATTGCTTGCACAGCTTTTTCTGACTCACATAAGCAAGAGCCAGCACATCTCATGAATTTTCAGCACATCCACAACAACTGCCTCACATACCTGCCAGCACTGTTTAATGACAGCTAATAATCATTTTACTTAAGAGAATTCAAAGACATGCACCAGATGTGTCCCCACACAGAGCACTCCCCTGCCACAATACACAGGTACAGCTCATTCCCACAAAACACACACTTGTTAATTACATCTCCCCATGATGATCCAACAGCCCAGCTCCCACAGACACCTCCAATTTTGTTCCCATCTTTGCCTATACTTGCCCCCAGCTGCATGCTTCCTGCAGCTTTGCTCCAGCTCCTGAGTGGTGACGTGGCCCTGTTTTTCCTCTCTGGGAGCGGGAAAGGAGGCACCATATTACTGCCTTATTTACTCCCAGCACTACAGGGGAATATCTTAAATGAGCTCCAGGCTTCCAGGAAGAGGAAGAAATACTCCTTACCCCCTCCCTGGCCCCCAGGCTTTTGTAGGGTAGGGATCATCATCATCATAGAATCACCATCATCATCTCCACATGCGGCCCCTGATTGCAGTAATTTGGGTTTCTGCTGTTCCTCCACCTGTACCAGCTCATCAGATGTCATTTCCTTGCAGCAGAGATGATTTCTTCTGGGAAGTCTTGGATACCTGGCAGTCAGTGGGAAGCCCACTAAGCTGTCTGCATGCTCAAGTTACTTGCACTTACACTGAGGTCATCAGGGTCCCATCTCCCTCTGGCTCCAACCAGGCTCCCACTTCTGGTGTTCCTGGGAAGGTGCCATCACAGCTGGTTCTTCACATGAAATGTGCCAAGCTTCGTGTCTGACTAAAGCTCTTGCAGGAGTGCCCAGGATAGGCTTTCTTGTAAAAACAGGAGAGGAAAAACTTCTCTCCTACAGCTTAAGTTATTCCATAACACATTCCCTCCTGCATGCAGATAACACAGAGGAGACTGTTCAGGGCAGGCCATGGTCATGACCTCATGCCTTTTTCCACTCTGGATGAGTGACTTCAAGGATAGAAAACCAGGGGAGCCCTCTCCAGGCTGTGAGGTTTTGCTCAAAAACAAAAAAATCCAAACTATCCCTCTCATACTATTTTGCTGTGCTCTGTGAGGTCAGGAACCAGCAGGTGATGCTCTTGGGAAGGCTGTGGCTGCCAAGGTACCAGCAAACACCAGAGGGGACTTTATCCTGCATGACAATGGACCAGAGAGCAGAGAAAGGGCAAAACCCCTCCTTTGCCCCTTCATTTAATTGTGTTGTTCTGCAGATAACACATCCCCTTCATGTTCAATGGGTTGAACTGCTGGAAACAAGCATCTTTCTATATTTATTGGTGTAATCTAAAAATACCCCAGTTGTGCTGACAGCCAAAGCAAGCAGAGGCTCCCAGGGGTTCTTTTTCTATCCCAGTACCATGTGGGTGCCCCAGCTGGCTGACACTGCCCCAAGTGAGATAAGTCCAAAGAGCCAGATTGGTGTCACACCCCTTCACAGCCTCCCTGCACATGGTGCCTTCCCCCTCTGCCTCCCAGCTGCTCCAGAAGAGCAGTCCCCAGATCTCACACATCCCTCTGCCCAGCCCCTGGTACTTGCTGGCTCTGGGTACAGCAGGGGCTGTACAGTTCAGCCAGCTGATCACAAGGGGCTGAACAAACAGACTCATTAAAACCTCTTCATCACCTCCCCTGTGTCCCTAAAGAGGCTGCATTAATTCATGATTTAGAATAATCCCATATTTCATTGCAGTTTGGGTGTTTTCCATTGGGAATATAGAAGAAATGCTTGCTATAATTTACTAATGTTATACTGGCATAACTGCGTGGGCATTCAGTGTATATGTGCTTGTGGAGTAACTGGTTTGTGTTTGCTGGCTACACTCACCACCTGAGACCTTTTTGGACTGCTGATTTATTTGGCTAACATCACTCCAGCAGCTGGCATTCCAGGTTTAGGATTTCCGGGCTGTAGGGATTCAAGTGTCTGAATGCCTGGTCAGGGAGGGAAATGGTTCAGTGCCCCAGCTCTGAGGCAGCCAGGTGGTATCAGCAGATACAGCTTGCTTGCCTTCCTTCTCCTTCTCCTCCTCTCCACGTCTCAGTTTCCAGATGCAAATAATTCCATATTTGGCAGTGTGTAACCACGATGGCTTCCTAAGGGGAAAACATCTACTTTGGCAAAAGCATTTAAGACACTTCTGCTTCACATTCTCAAGCATATGTGGAGTAGAGGAAGAATGTTCCCACCCTATGCCTGCTGGCATGGCTGAAGTCTTGTATTCAAAAATGCCAGCAAGCTCCCAAAGACTGGCTAATCATATATAATAAAGCAAATGCACTGACATTCGAAAAATGGATTGGCTCCTGTCACTTTCCTTCCTCCATAGGAAAGTGACCTGAAGGGGGATCAGAAGCCAAGGTTCATGAGATTTTAATCCCAGTTTCTGTATCTATTCCCAGTCCAGAGGAGGACACTTAAATGCTTTGTTAGCTTTATTCTTTTCTGAATGGGACTAGACTTCAGCTTAGTCACTGTGGTATTTAGGGCATTAATTGACTAATTCAGCACCTTGCTCTAATGATGCAAATATCTTAAAAGCTTCACTGGAAGGATTTGAAGATGTAGTTTAAGAATTATCACTCATTGATGACCTTTCTTTGTAAAGATAACCATCTTGGAAGAGTTAAAGGTAAGGCAAGAGGGGAAGATTTTAATTTTAAAAAGAGACAAGCATTTCCATTTGGCAAGATTTTGCATCCTGATGGGAAAACATAAACACCCAGTCTCTGATCTTGCCTCAATCCATATTTAATCTTGGAGAGTGCTGTGGTGTAATTTTTAAGACAACACTTTCAGAAAGCATGAGGGAAATATTCCAGGCTTCCTTCTGCTTTGAAAAAAACTATAAAGGAAGAAAAAGGTCGGTGAAGCAGGGCAGAGATGTCACATAATCCCACACGGGGGACACAAGAGATGTGGAAGACAATGCCACAGAGCAAAAGACAGCTATGGGGAGACTTACCCAACATCCTTTGGGATTATAATGACTTTCCTTTTCCTCTCTGCAGACCTGTGTGGTTTTGTGGATAAGGGGATGAAACCCTACCTGTGAAAGCCACAGGAGGAAGCCCAGGGATGGTTCTCTTGCAGAAAAGAATCTTGTCCCTGCCAGTGATGCTCTGCTGTAGGGCTGTCTTCCCCCTGCCCCAGCAGCACCCACTCACTCCCCTCCATGTCTGCTCCATGCCCAGCACTGGCAGGTGCCACAGGGAGGGGGTGGGAAGAAGAAATTGGATCCAGCCAGCAGCAGGAAGACAAGCAGGGCTTTAGGAGCTGGTGGAGTGTTAGGAAGACACTGGAATTGAAGCTTGCAGAGGGTGGCAGGATTTAAAATAGGCTGTAGCCAGCCTTCCCCAGCATTTTGGCATCTCAGCTGCCTGTTATCTTTGTGACCCACTGAGGAAGAGGCAGCAAAGAAAGAGATTCTCTTTTCCACCACCCTGGCAGTGCAGAACAAAATGGTATTTTGCTTCTAACCAGATGGTTCTTCTCTCTTGGTCTGATAAGATTTACTACAAGGGTGTAAACTGAGTGTTTTGTTCCTGTCTTCAGTCAAACCAAGGGACTCCCACCTTCCCCTGAGTTCAACAAGGCACTCAGGTGCACTGAAGATGGGCTCATTCATTCACATCTTACAGGCCATTTGCAGGCTTCCATCCTTTAAGAGGAAAAAGGGCAGTTTTTGTAGAAACCATCACTTTAATTCAAGATACTGATGTAAGAAGGCATTTCACAGAACTGTGTTATCCAATACAATCAACCTTGCACCTTGGTACTTACCTTAGCAATGCTGCATTTGTTTTAGAAAAACCCCAAGTCAATCCATTATGCTAAGGGGTGTTGAAGTCCATACTTGGATGAGGTGCCTGAACTTCCTGGCCAACAGCTCCTATTTTACAGGACTCAGGAACTGCTTCTGCTCCTTACCCATAGTGTGTGTTTTTTCATGTTGGTTGTGGGATAGACAAGGCTTCCTTGAGCTGTGAGTTTCAGCCAGCCATGAGCACCATAGATCAGCAAAAAGTAAAAAATCTGCCTTGTCCAAGGGTGTAAATTTAGGAAGAATCTTTGTGAAAGGCTGCTGAGGTGCGGGTTTTTGTTTTTTTCCCCAGCTTTAACTTTCATACATCAAGAAGATCCTTCATCCAAAACATTTCAGGAAGTCTGAAGTGTGGTTGCAAGATTTGCAAGTTGGTCTCAAGCAGAGCCAAGGGCTGCCACACCACATTCCCTGGCTCCAGCACTTTAAGAAGTTCAGCTACTTCTGCTTGGTTAAAACATGCGCTCAGCTTGTGACTGGGGAAAGCGTTGTGCAAAAACGCAGTGCCACTCCTTTTTTTGTGTGTCTGCTCCTTCTAGAGCAGTGTTTGTGCATAGTAACAGACTGTCAGACCAACAGAGATTTCTAGAGCCAGTCCTGCCCTAACTCTGGGTTCGGTTTTCCTTTTTAGAGCTGCTCTGTACTAAGTGCTCCTTCCCAGGAGAGAGTCACCAGGCAGAACACAGGTATTTCCACAGATACACAGCACTCCCTTGTAGTGCAGAAGTGGTTTCTGTCGGGGTGGGGAGGGAGCCAAAATCCAAGGAGCGCTTTTTCCACCCTGGTGTTCAAGTGCAACGAGCGCGGTGCTAAGAGGGGAGCAGGTCCGAGGGGAGTGGTCTGGCAGGAGGAAACCGTGTCCCTGACTGGGTGTTGTGCTGCTCCTGTGTCCCCAGGCACGTTCGTGTCGGCGTTCACCGTGCTCTGCGGGGCCCGCACCGACCTCCCCGACCGGCACATGTGCTGCGTCTTCTGGCTGAACATCGCCGCCGCCCTCATCCAGATCCTGACCGCCATCGTCATGGTGGGCTGGATCATGAGCATATTCTGGGGCATGGACATGGTCATTCTGGCAAGTAAGTACAGTGCACTCGCCCTCCTGACTTCTCCTGTCCCTGGCAATGTTACTGCGTCCCAGGTAATGTCCCTGCAAGCCGCCGTAGGGAGGAGAGCCGCAGGATGGGCTCTGCAAGTCCATCAGAAACAGTAGGAACAGAAATTGCTAGGAGGCAGTAGGAATGGGCCCTGTGATGTATCTGGGAGAGTCTCCCATCCCACCATGTGAGTCAGGAACTTTCCTTTATGAAATGAAAAGTGCAGGAAAGGGGAGCACTGTGAACTCTGCTGTCTGGAGCCCCTTCTGCCCTGATCACATTCATTTGAACAAGAAAGCCCTTTCTCCCTTGTGACTCCAGCTGCAAATCTGTGGTTAGTGAGACCTTTCTGCTAGGCTGGTTCTGCTCCCAGGGCCAGTTGTCCCCAGAAAAGCCCTGGGGACTCTCCTGGATCCTCCCCTTTCTCCCCAGGATACATTTACCCATTGTTTTGGAGGTTTTTTCCATGTTTCAGACTAAGTTCTTAGACTGAGCCAGAAGTGTTTAGCTGCTCCTCGAATGACGTCCCAACCCTTTGAGTTGACTAAAACATTAGTCTAAGGAAAGAAGAATCATTTTTAGAATGTACATAATCTAGATCACCAGTTAGTAGATATTACCAATCCAGAACACAGGCTCTGTAACTTTCATCTGGTGGAGACTTTCACTGGTGTAAATGTTGTGTCATAGCTCCTGTATCCTGGGGCAGAGGACTGAGGTGACAGCCTCATCTCACCTCCAAGGTCAGAGGCCACACAGAGCTCAGGGTGCTGGTGGCATCTGCAAGACCCCACTCCCTTTCCAGAGGCTGGCAGAGGCCGATGGGCAAGCCCCCAAACAAAACAGGTCTGAGATCTTTCAGGCTGACAGGACAGGCAGTTCCCAAAGCAAGCCCTTCTCCCAGAGACCATCTTACCAGCAGCTTTTGCCTTTTGCTTTGAAGGGGCTCCACTTTGTCATCTCTGCTGATGACATCTGTGGCTGCACAACAGACGGGGAGAGAGGATCTCAGGAAGTCACCAGGAACCCGCCTAAAGACAAAATGGATGAAATTGAAAAAAAAAAAAAGCAGGAAACGAGTGCACATTTTCAGCTGCCAAACCCAGGGGTTAAACCCTCTCACCAAACCACCTGCTAATTTCTGAGCCAGCTTCAGTTAAGGCAGTCCCCATGCAGAGCAAACGATGGATATTAAAAACCTGAATATGTGCAAAGCAAAAGCTTTCCTCAGAATGAGGGCAGTACTGCTCTTTGCTTTACTCTGCAAACCCCCTACCACATTTCCTTCCAGATGTAGCTGCAGAGCAGGTTATTTCTGAGGCTGAATTGTGCATTGGTGTACACGTGTGATGTGTCTTTAAGAATCTGCCAGATTTGTGTGTAATGCCATAAGTGCATGTTCATAACCATAAACTCTTCTGTCCTTCCTCTGAGGGGCAGCCCTGTGTGTGGGTCACTGTCTGGCAGGACCCCATTCTGCAGGTGTGGGGGGAATTGGGAAAGCATCTGTCCTGATAGAGAACCCCCACTGAAACTGTGACTTGCTTTGCTCCAAAGCCCTGCTCTCCAGCTAGAGGGGTTGGTGCTTAGGAGGCTTTTACTGGGACAGCCTTCTCCAGTTTCACTGCTGGGGAAAACCATCCAACTTGGAAGTATCTCCTGAACACTCTTTCCCACATCTGGCTGGATTCCACCAGTTTGGGAGTGTGATGGTTTGAAAGCAAAACTAGTGAGAGGCTCCAAGTCAGAAATACAATTTAATAGGAAAAGAAAAAAAGGAAATAAAATAAATGCAATAATACAAAAGACCCCTGACAGAGTCAGAATACAACCTGAGCAAGATGATGGAAGCAGCAATCCCGTAGAAAGGTCTGGTAGCTCTGATCCTTTGTAGATCCAGTGGGTAAGGTACCCCGTATTGTCCCAGATCCCAGATTATATGCAGGTGAGAATGCTTGGCTCCTCCCCCTGGGTGGAGCATCTCACAATGGGATAATGAGTCATACAGGGGGGTCCTTGATGGCCCATTAACGGGAGATAACTCCTGGTGGGAGTTATCTGTAAGTCATCAGCAGGCCATTAACAGAAAACACGTTATCAAAAGACCCATTAGCAGAAGACACCTTAACAAAAGACACCCTAACAGAAAGAGGGAGGGGAGAGTCTGGAAGAATGCTGCTTCAGCAATTGGTTTCAACAGTTCATGAAGATGGTGGTAGAATACTCCGTGGATGTTCTACACCACAACCCAGGACAGGGAGGCAGAGGATGGATGAGCAGTATGTGGTGGGGATTCTCAGGTCAAGAGGTTCCCAAGCACAGCAGCAGAATTTCATCCCTCTGCTGGTAGCAAGAGGAGTTAACAGGTCTTATGTTTCACCAGCAGTATCTGACAAGCTGCAGCTCTTGGCAGTTTCTTGCCATTTCATTAAATATCTGCTTTTAAGTTTAATTGCCATGCAGAGAAAGTAGTGGCTAAATGCAGCAGCTCTTGTTTGATGGAGTGAGAGAAGAGAAGAGAAGAGAAGAGAAGAGAAGAGAAGAGAAGAGAAGAGAAGAGAAGAGAAGAGAAGAGAAGAGAAGAGAAGAGAAGAGAAGAGAAGAGGAGAACTTAGTCAAAACAAAGGACAAAGTGATAGGTTGCTCTTACCTGGATCAAATAGCCCTGTCAGACCTAAAGTGGTTGGTCCTTGTTATCATAATTAAAAAAAAGAATAATAACTTAAGAAGAAAAGCATGTTCCAAATGCAAGAAATAAGACATTTCATTTAAGAGCACTGCCAGTTTACTTTGTCTGAGTTTTCTTTGTGTGCAAACCGTTGGATGTGCTGGACAGAAACTGTACACCACTGCAAGTTGAATCTGTGTGCAGATGGGAAATAGTTTAAAAAGTGTGAAACTACTGCCCACCTCTAGTGCCCTTGCCTTGAAAGTTGATCCCATGTGTCCCTGTGAGGGTGCCAGGCTATCTGGATGGGCTAGAGGCAGGACACAGCAGGTCCTGTCTAAGCTGGTGAGGGGTAGCAGTGAGGAGGAGGGTGGGGAGCAGCTGAGGGTCAGGAACTCCATTCAGGCTTTCCCTAAGGGACAATCACCTCACTGCCTGGACCTGGGCCTGCCTCTCTGTTAGCTGGTAGAGAGTTGGGAGGGAGTTAGAACCACAGAATCATAAAGCCACTGAGGCTGGAAAAACCTCCAAAATCATTGAGTCTGAGTCTTAAACCATCACCATCGTGTCCACCACTGAACCATGTCCCCAAGTGCCACATCCACACACCTTTTGAACAGGAGGCTCCTTGCAGCTTTTCGTCTTCTAGTGCTATTTACCAGGCATGGGAAGGGGGACTCTGGTCTGAGGATAATGGCATACTGTCCTTAATGAGGGAAAAAGGAGAATTAGAGGCCAATCAGGAATACTTTAGTTCCTGGAAGAACTAATCAAGTAAGTGACTCACATGCATTTAGAAAATAAAAAACACACCCACAAAGTCACCGTGGGTCTGCCCAGAGCGAGCTGTGTCAGGCTGGCTTGATTCCCCTCGATGGCAGAGGAATTAATTTGGTGTGAGCTGGCAGCAGTCAGCCATCCCTCCTAACCTTCAGATGCTGACCCTGTCTCACACAGCGTTCCTACTGGCAAGCCAGGGCGACGTGGCATGCATGAAAATGTGCTTGAGAACTTTCCTCTAAATGGATTTTCCTTTCCTGGGAAGAGATAAAGAGAGGTGTGTTGAAGGGTCTCTCCTGAATCCAGCTCTGCTCAGTATTTTCATTTGTGGCTTGAGGATGGACTGGAGAAGAGGCTCCCCAGCCACACACCAGCTGTGAGGACAGCAGGCACAGCGAGGGCAGTGCTCAGATCCACGCCAGTTGAAGAAATGGCCTGGAAACAGTAAGTGCTGCTCAGCAGGGGCAAGCCCAAGACTCTAGAGAAGGATTAATCAACTGCATAAATACACACTAGGGAACAACTCGTTTTTCAGGGAAGGATGTGACGGCTGCAGTGAGTCACAAGCAGCACAGGGGGAACATTGATGTAGAGGGAACACCACACAGACAGGTGGGAGCAGAGCTTGTAGGGCTTCTGCTGATCCCATCACCTTTCTCTGAATGCATAAAGCTGGGATGAGGCTTGTGGCCAGCTTTGGAGGCTGCACTTCAAGTGGAAAACCTGGAGAGAGTCCAGAGAATCAAAAAGACAGCAGGCGTGTTGATGATGAAGGTGTTCAGCAGGCTAATAAATGTGAGAGGGCTGCAGTTCAGCCTAAGACAGACCTAAATAACACCAGGAAGGACCTGTGTGGAAATTAGAAGACATTTTTCCTCCAAAAGGTCAAAGTGCTGCAGAGATGGCATGGCAGGATCTGCTGTCTCTGTCCCTGGAAGACTCCAAGAGTGGGTAGACCCATGTATGTCAGGGACAAGGTGGGACACAACAAGAGACTGACTGACCTGGGGATCCTGTCCAACCTTCATCTCCTCTAGGGTGCCCTTTAGCAGGATAATATCCCAGAATGAAGATAAATGGAATGCAGTTTTGCTGTCACACTTAATTACTTTGGGCAGCACCACAGCACCGGGTATTTTCTCTGCTAATTTAAACCAACTTCCAGCTGGCCCCATTGGACACCAGAGATATCTTCTTTAAGCAGCTACATGACTGTCCTCTGCTGTACCTGCTGTCTGAAGGAAAAGGCAGAATTAAAAGGGAGCTCTTAATTCCTCTGCCAAAAATTGTCTGGGCAGCGCTGCTGCAGGGTGCTCTCCTCGAACTCCTCTCCACCTCTGTGGGGACAATGCACAGAGCTGAGGCAAACCAGAGCTAAATAGCTGGCCAAAGCCAACTGGAAAACAAGCCTCCTAAGGCTTTCCAGGCAAAGCTCCCTCAGCTACAGGCACCCCTTGTCCCCAGCCCACACTTGCATTAGCCCCACTGTGCAGAATGAACACAGTGGAACAGCCTCTGCAGGAAGTCCCTGCCTGCTCAGAGCCTGGTAGAAAAGGTTGTGTGCCATTTCCTGACAGAAAAGCCAGAGAAATAATGTAGTTAAGGTCATCCTGACATGGCACAGGGGACACAAGTCAGGGACTGTTTGTCCAGGCATTGTTTTGCAATTTGAATGCAGCCAAGAAGTCCAAGAAGCCCTCCCTCAGCTTTCGGCCTCTAAATGAACGATGTGCTTGGCTGCAACTGGATGGAGATTTCGGCTGACTCTTGGGGCTGATTGCCAGCCAGTAGTGAGAACTCACCTGTGATCATGCCTTCCTTGTCTCTCCTTTGCTAATTACTCTGTTCAGACCCTGCCAGAAGCAGAGCAGATGATTGCACAGTCACTGTATGCTCGGGCTCCAAGGGAAAGCATCACCAAGCCTCTCTGCTCTGCAGGGCCCCTGCTAGAGTGGGTAACACAGCTGTCCTGGGAAGGAAGGGGGAGCAGGAGGCCCAAACCAACCAGTAACCCTTTGTGAGATGAAGAAAATTCCCAGGACAAATTGCCTGCTTAGACCTATTACACTTTTTAAAAAAATCTAAAAAGCTCTGTCCCCCAAACTAGGCCTAAGGAAAGTAGTTAAAATACCCTTTTTTTTTCAGTTTCCTACCAAATGCAGTGGTGGTCCAAGTTCTTAAAACATTGTAGGAATGTTAAATAGCAGCAGTGTTTGCAGCACCCAGACAGGCTGAGGCATGCTGTGGTTGCAAGTTACCTGTGAGCACAGGCAAACTGAGCAGGAAAGCTGCCAAAAACTCTTCAGGTGTAGTTTTCCCAACTCTGGGACTGTGAATGGTATGACGTGAGGCTTTTGGTACACTGTGATGTCTTGTTTGATGCCTTCCTTCAGTGGCTCCCCTTCAGTCAAACCCGCAAAATGCCAATGGCACAGAGGAAAGAGTTTGTGGGAGCATTGCTCAGAGGTGTTAGCTCATCCAGCCTGTGTGGCTTGGGGCTGGAAAAGCAGATGAGGGTTCCCCCATCATCTTTAAACAAGAGTCCCAGATGAAATGATCCACTTCAAGTACAAGGATTTTAAGAAATGTTTAGCCCTGGTGGGAATGTCTGATGGCAGAGCAGCTGTTCTCTGTTTACTCTGCAGCCTCAGTTTGTTCATTCTCTTCTGGTTCTCCGTGTGTTTCAGATATATCGTCTACAGTTACATTTCTCCCTCTCTCTTTCTTTCATGTTCCTTTGCCTCCTTTTGTTCACCATCAAAGTCTCACAAGGTAAGTTTGTTTCTGTTCTTCCTCCTCCTCACGCTCAGAGGCAGTTTCCCATGGAGAGCAGCGAGCAGTGGTCGGGGCAGGACATCTGGAATTCACTTTGGCCTGTGCTGCCCACTCCCAGCCCTAGTCCAGCCATGTGCCTTTACGTGTGTCTGTCCGACTGTCTCTGTGTCTGTCCTGTGGCTGCACAGCCCCAGGGATGCTGAAAATCTTCACACAGCATTGAAATGCCCCTGGGGATGCCCCAAGGAGCAGAGCAGGAACCTGTTTCAGCATTGAGAGCATCCTGGAGCCAGCCTCTGCACGAACCCAGTCCCAGAAGAATAGCCTATGCACAGACTGGGGTTTTTTGCCTCAGTCTTACATGCAATGGCATACAGGAGAAGTGCAATTTCAAGTAAACTTGATTAAATCAGTGCCTGTGTGCACAGGCCCACTTAATCCTGAACCCAGAGCTGTCTGTTCTACAGAGATGCAGCTCAATTTTATTGCAGGCATATTAATGTAAACCTGCTTCATACAGAACAGCTATCCCTATGCAAGAAATGCAATGACTATTTTCACATATAAACTATTGGATAAATTGAGTTTGAAGTATTGTAATAAACAAGTTTAGCATAGGACAGGTCATTTTTTGGCTTATGGTCATGTAAAGAGATAGGCTTGACCACTGTAACTTCCTTCCAGCCGGTTTCAACACCAGTAGCCAGACTGAAAGGATTTCTCAATCTCAATAAAAGGCATGGCTGCACAAGTAAGTTACTCCTACTTTAGTCAAAGATTTAAGGCAGGCCCCACCTTTCTGGTCCTTAGGGCTGTTTGTTTGGTTTTTTAAAACTCTGCTCCCTAAACAAATTAAACTGATGCAGTAGACAAGCCCAAATTACAAGTTTCCAATCAGCTCACCTTGCCTTCAGAGCTAACTCACACTTAAAACATAAATGCATGTGAAATCATCACTTTTCCCCCTAGAAAAAGCTGTTTGAAAGAGATGAGAGTCTTTCTGTTCAGTTGCACATAATAGGCTGAAATTCAGTTAAGTGTCATTATTCTGTCCCTGGTTCTTGTTTAACAGCAGGAGATCCAGACTGGCAAACCTGGGCGAATGTGTGGGTTTTTTCCAAAGTTCATTTGCTGGAGTCGATTCTTAGTTCAGAAAAAAAGTCGCTTAAAGATAGGGGTTCTGGCACCTGCTGGTATTTTGTGTTCAGTTTTTGTCAGGGACTCACAAAAGCCTAAGATAAGGGTTAGAAAGGAATATTACAAAGCATAAATGGAAAAGTGTTTGAAAAGTTAAGCATTCTTCTGAGATACGAAATTTCAGACTTATTTGAAATTCAAAATATAAAAATGACAGGGTACTTATATTATTTAAACTAAGAAAAAAAAAAACCTTCCAGATTTAAAAAAAGGTTTTTAGTTGAAAGATCACTGTGGCAGGAACTGCAAGTAAGGAGAGTTTTCTTCTTTAATAAGAAGATTTTTTTTGCATTGATACAGTCAGAATAACAAGCCCAGCTTCTCTTGAAGGGAAAGTGGGGAAAGCTTCTGGCACAGTTATTGCAACTGCTTAAGAAAGTGTTAAAAATTCCAGTGTTTTTCTCATCATCCTGTGCTAGCACAGGAGCTGCAGGTGCTCTCCTATTGCCCTTCCCTGCCCTAGCTCCCTGGGGGATGGAGCTGTCTCCTATGGGATTTGTAGCCTGCCCTCAACCTCTGTGTGCAGGACAGTAAATAATCTGGGGCCCCAAGGAGCTGTGACAAGCAGCAGGACAGGCTGCTTGAGCCCTTGCAACATCCATGTGGCTGGAACACCGTGGGGACCCCAAGGGCTTTCCTGTCTTGGTTGGGAAGTGCATCAAACCTCACGGCCACAGGAAAAGGAAAGGGCATGAAAGAACAGGGATCCAGGCAGTTTCCCTGGTTTTGCTGCTGAAAAGGTCAGTTTCCTCCAGGCCCACTGGATAGCTGCTGTGCCCTAACAAAATCACCAGTAATTCTGCTGGGCTGGAGCAAAGCAAGTGCAGAACCAGGCAGTGAGAATATCATTGGAGGCATCCCAAGGTCTGTGTTTGACATGTCAGCCTGTGATTCAAGGCATTCCCCTTCTCCTCTGAGAGGTGTTTGTTCACCTGTGCAAACTGCAGCTGGGGAGCACCATCAGCCAAAGCCAGCATGGGAACAAAAAGATGGCTAGAGGAAACCAACCTCCTTCTAGCTAGCAGTGCTCTGGGAGGACGAGGTTCAAACTCAAGTAGATCCCAAGGAGAGATGTGTCAGATGCACAACCTACCAGGGCAGAGCTTGGGAACAGCCGTGTCTCTGGAGCAGGATACAAGGGCATCCATTTCCCCTGCACTGCAGAAAAACACACTCCATAAAAACTTTAGGTTATTGGGCTGGAATTGGTGACCACTGGTACCTTTACAATCTCTTCAAGCAGAGGTGCCTGTGCCAGGCAGGTGCCACAGCAGCAGGGCTGGCTGCCAGCATCCACAGGGCTGTGCCCAGGAAGGTGGCAGCACCAGGCAGCTGCTGGCTAAAGCAGGGCAGGGTGGCTGCCCTGGGCAGCCTGGCCACGAGGGGAAACGTGGCAGCCCCCCTGTTTTCCCACGTAGTTTTTGCCACACCTGGTAAACCAGGCTCGTGGCTTGCTTGAGCCTCGCCGAGGGTCCTCATTTGGAATTAACGCTAATCATGTTCCCTTCCCCTCCCTCCTCACAGGCTACAAGGAACAGGGGATCCCACAGCAGCTGTAGTGGCTGGGACAAGTATGGTCAGAGAAACACGGCGAGAGATTTCCTTTGGGAGCCGTGGGCCACGGACCTTTTGATTACCCTTTGTCTCTCTTCTTCTCCCTTTTGTTTTGTGTCCTTGTGTCCGCTCGGTTCCCTGCCCGTCCAGCGGAGCGGAGATGCAGAGCAGCCGGCGCAGACTTGCACTGAGGCCCCTGAGCAGCGCAGATGAGGCTAGCACGGCTTGGCTTAGGACTGGTCCCGCCCAGCACCCGGCGGAGGAGGACGAGGGTGCCGGGACAAGGAAACTCCCTTGGCGAAGGTGGCACCTGGGCAGGAAGCTGAACCGAGGGAGGGGGAGATGCTGCTTTCCCTCTGCTCCCAGGGGCAGGTTGCTGAAGATGTTTTGCCTCCTTTTTATGCTCGCTGTTAAAGGACACTGGCTGTGAACATCAAATGCCAAGGAGCTATTCATAGATATATGTACAGGATGTAAAAGCAAACCAGTGGTACTTTTTTCCCGCCCTGAGATTCCATCCGTGACTGCTTTGCGGTAGTGGAGGGTCCAACCCAGCCCCCTCTGCTGTCTGTGTATATATGATGTTCACAGAAGCTCTGTCCTCACAGATGTCTAGAGAAACGTGCTTGCTGTAAATCGTATTGTACTGCTGAAGTGACTGGGGCCATCGCCTGCTTCCATCCGCTGCCACCATGCAAAGACCAGAGCTCCCACCAGCCCAGGGGACACTTTTCCTAGCCCAGGACTGGTGTCCTGCAGCACCTCGCCTCTAGGGCAGCAAGTACAGCCTCGTGCTGCCAAAAGCCTCTTGTATAAAACAATACTGGGGGAGCCAAAGAACAAGACTTTTCCTGCCCCTGAAAGGGACTTGCTGGCAGTGTCTCCGTGCTTTGGAAACGGGTCCCCTTAGAACGCAACGAGTGCTCCTGGCTGAAGCAGCGTCCCAGCTCTGCTTCCCCAGGTAAGTGTCCAAAACTCCAGGATCACAGCCTGGTACTAGACAGGTGCTTGGGAGCTGTTGTGGTTGGAAGGCCTGTGGCCAGATGGGGTGGGGCTGTGATTTCATGGCTTGAACAGGATGTAAAGGGTTGCAGTGGCTGCGGGTGGAGTGATCCCTCTGATCGCAGCAGGGTGAGAGGAGCTCGGCTTGCTGCCAGTACCTGGATGCTTTTCCTCTCCTAAAAGATGGCAGGAGGAGCCCTGCTGAAAGAGGGCAATGCCAGGCTGCTCACACACAGGGAGTGCCCTTCCAGCCAGAGGAGTTTCACACAAATTCACTGCCAAAACTGGGAGCCACCCAAGTGTGGCAGAGCTGAGACCCACTCCCAGCCCCTTGCTCCTGCCAAGAGGCAGATGGTGAGAAAGGAATGGCAGCAAATCCCTCTGCCCTACAAGTGTCCAGCCTCTCCCAGTATGATAGTCTGTGTTCAACAAAGGTTTTTATTTTCCGTGCAGAACAGGTCCTGTCAGCTAAAATACCTCCTGTTGTAAAGAGAGGTGGGGCATCAAAAAGCAGCAAGTGCCCCTGAGCTGCCCACCAAGGGAGGAGGAGAGCACTGTGCTGGGCAGGGCACCTGTTGGTGATCCCACAGAGAGCTGCTGGGGTAGGAAGCTGCTTTGGTGTTTTGGTTGCAAACCTCTGGCTTAGCCTCCCCACAGCCCCTGCTGTTCTCCTGATGCCTGGACACTGGATTTAATGCAAAGCCTCTTTTCCCAGAAAGTTTCCTCCCTGCCAAATGCCCACACTGCACTGTGAGCCCACAGCCTGTGGAAAACAGGCATCAGTACCTCTTTGTTCTCCCAGCTCAGGAGGTCTTTCTTCAGGGCTAAGGAAAAAGCAGCATCCACAGTCCCAACTGACTTGTGGTGGGACAGGACCCCTCCAAACAATGCCCATTTATCCAATGCAGGCATCAGAAGGGATGACAGACTTTTTTCACTTCACCCTTCTGTGGCTGTGCACTATAAAAAGCTTTGAGCTGCCTGAACAGGAGAAAGAGGCAGAGAGTTAGGAGCCTTGGGAGCACCAGCTTTCATTGTGAAGATGCTGCATTTCCTCTGATCTCAGCAGTCTTAATTGGAAAATATATACATATATAAACAAGGAGGCAAATTTGTAACACAAACCATTAATTGTATATTTTACCAAGTCAGACTTCAGATAGGGCAGTGTATTTGTACAGCTCACTGTATACAGTAAGGAAAAATGACAGGTCTCCTAAGCAAACCCATGGCAGAAGCATAGGAATAACTCAGGCTGCATTTCTCTTGCCTCACACCCTGAACTGTTGCTCGTACTGCCATGCTGAACAGACAGAAAAAGTTATTTAGTCACTACCCTGTATCCAAACAGGGATACTGAGGCCCACTTTTTGGGCTACTGCATAGGAAGTGAAGACCATGACATGGTGCAGACAGGAAAACTTTGCATTTGTCATTTTAGAGGAAAAGAGACGAAAACCCATCAGTTTTTAGAGTGACAAAAGCCACACAACACAGGCAGCAGAGGAGCCAAGGTTTCCTTGGAAGACAAGTACCAGTTGGTGCTTCTCATTAGCCCAGGGCTGGAAGTGCCCAAAAGGAAAAGCAGCACAGTTATCCTGCCAGAATGCCAGGCTGCAGAGAGCCACAATAACCTTGCTTTGCCAGGGAGAGGCTTGGAGGACAGCAGCAGCTGGAGAAAACCAATCAGGCAGGTCAGTGGTGGAAAACCCAAGAGCCATCTGGGATCTGCATTAAAGCCAGAGGATACGTTCCTCAAGATGACCACTGCCACTGATGGCCAAAAGGATTTGTGCTCACAACATTCGACAATTTCAAGTGTCTTCGTCCATTTCTACCAAAGGGACTGGTTCAGGGAGTGGCCTGTGCTGTGGCATCTGCAGCTCTGTGGCTTCCTGGGCTGTGCAGGTGTTACAGAACTGAGCTTCAGCATTTCCTGGGAGACAGACCATCTCTGCTCCTCCATTTCCCACCTGGGAAAAAAAAGGGGTAAATAGGATCCTAGCCAATAGCAAACAGGGAATTTATAGCACATCTGGAAAACACCTTCACAAACTGCTGCTGTCATCAGTGAGAACCCTTTTTTTGAGATCTATAACTAGCCCTGAAGCCACCCAAACCACTTGCCTGCTCAGCTGCAGTGAGTGCAATGACAAAGAGCAATGGTTACCCCTCACCTTTGCCAAACCAGAAGGGCTGGGTCAAGTGCAAACACCAAACACTGCCTAAGCATCAAGTTAGTTGTGCTGTGGTGTCAGGACAGGTGTGCAGGAGTCCCTGCAGGCATGGATCACAAGCCATGGATAAAAGGAACCAGGCAAAACCTTTGGGTGCAGAAGCTCTGAAACAGGAGCAGCAAGTGTGGCTTACGAACAACTTCTTCTGTTGCCTGTGAAGTTGGGTTCACTTTCAGAAGGTGGATCTAAATGTGTAGTGGGCAGGCAGTACAAGAAACCTCAGGCTGGGGAGGATTAAACAAGCTGACATTTTCACTGGGCCTAAATTGCCAAAAGTTGCATCTCCTGTGGCATCAGATATCAGATCAGCAGCTGATGCTCCATCCTAGAGACCCAGCACCTGCACAAAAGGTCCCCTGGGAACAAAAAGGGACAGAATAAGCTTCTCATCAGCATCACCACGGTTTTGCTGACCTTTTGGGCCACACTTGGTGCTGTCTGTCTCTGTGCTCTAGTGAGGATGGGAGAATTGGATTGGCTGGGAAAGGATTGAATGGAAATGATGCCCTCCCTGGGATGGCTGCAGGTCTCTGGGAGCATCACTTTGGTTAGGTCTGACTGCTGTCTGCATTTATTGCATGAGGGAGTTTGGTACTGCAGTGCAGCACTGCACAGATGAGGTGTGGGATTTATAATTTACTTTTGAGTTTTGCTCTGTACATTTTTTTCTTAATCTTTGACCTTCTTATTGAATTGGTGAAGCCAAGAAAGCACTCAATGCACCACTTCAGAGGCTCTGAAATCTGTCAAATGACACCCAGGACAAAAAGCCTTATTTTTGCCTATTGTGGTGATTTGCTTAATTGATTTTAATTAGAAGCAGACAGTTTCCCACTCTCAGCTTTAGGACAGGAGCCACTTTATAGATTGGCCTTGCTACCAGGCAGCAAACATCAAATTGCATTTTCCTCAAGGCTGTCCTGTGGTAGTAATAACAATGATAAATCCCTCTGCTTTCTCCAATAGCCCTGAATAAAAGTAGCCCTGCCAAGCTCCCCCCAGCCCAGGTGTGAGCAGCAGCCTGCTCTCAAGCAGTGGTGAGCCCCTCACCTTGGCTTCAGGTCGCCTCATGGCAACTAGCGGGGAGCTGTGGGGAGCTGAGAGACTGAGCCCAGGGCAGGGCTGTGGTCACCAGGGGGTTCTGCTCATCCCATCTTTAGTATCACACCCTCCACTGTGACTTGGTTTTCCTCCTCCCACAAGAGGTCGGAGTTCTGTGGCAGCTGGCAGCATCTGGAGGAGCGTGTCTGGTGCTCACAATCCAGGCACTGACAAGAAGAGCCACGCTGTGAAGACACAGGTACGAGTGAAAATTTGGAGCTTTCCCCCACCAACAATTACTTTCTTTCTCTTTAGGGTAAAATTAACCACCCGGCGCTTTCACACCCCTTTCCGAAGCACTGCAGAGGGGACAACACCTCCCCCTCCCCCGGGGCTGGATACGTCCCCGCCCTCCCCTGGGAGCTGCGCTGTGACCGTCGCTGCGAGCCAGCCCTGCCTCCTCGCCAGCACAGCCAGAGGGCACAGCCCGAGCCCGTCCTCTGGTCGGAAGTGCGTGGCACCCAGCTATCCCAGCACCATCACCTGCTTCATAAATGTAGATGTTCGACATGTGAGTTTTACAGCTAAAGAGTGATAGTGGGTAACGAAGAATAAACGCAGTTGCTTCACCCCCATCTGCCAGCAACACAGAATTTTCCGCTGCTCCTCTCTGATTGTGAAAACCAGGTTTCTCAAAAAAAAAAAACAACAAAAACAACCAAAAACAAAAACAAAAAACCAACAAAAAACAAACCAAAGCAAACCACCCCCCAAAAAGGGCTTTAATGAAATAATTTCTTGGTACTAGAACACAGCCAGGCTGAACAACTGATTTACTCCTCATTGGAAAGCAATTCCAGGTGGGAACCAACCCAAATGTGTAGCCAGTCAAAAACCAGCTTCATTCTGGGTCAGCCCAACCAGGACATAGTACGATTTTCCCAAGTTCGTTGGTGTTGCCAAATCTGTATTTACCATGGACAAGGTGCTTTGGCAGGTGACCCCCACCCTCCCAGCCTTTGGCCATACTTGCTGCAGGGGCTTGGCACGGCTCTCATCCCTGGCAGTCACAGCTGGGAAGGTCAGTGGGGCTTTGTGCTGGGAGCAGCCCTGGCACACGCAGCCACGGGGTCAGGAGTGTCAGATGTGGGAGGTGACTCCATCTGTGCCACACCCTGTGCTTCCCAACACACACGTTTTCCTCCCCACGTGCATTGACTGTCACACAGTTTATTAAAGACCTTTCAGTTCTGCTGGAAATTGCCCCTGAAGTCTTGCTGTGAGTGTTGTGCTGAACTCTCTGGGCAGGAAGCTGAAGCTCACAGTCCCAGTATTCTTCAGAGGGCCATTTTATTCATTGCCTCCTGCTTATTCTGGGATGACCCTGCAGTTCACACACATGCAGACATTCCAGCCAGGGTGCATTTTATTGCTA
Organism: Trochalopteron elliotii; assembly: GCA_024734555.1. Taxonomy (NCBI): domain Eukaryota; kingdom Metazoa; phylum Chordata; class Aves; order Passeriformes; family Leiothrichidae; genus Trochalopteron; species Trochalopteron elliotii. Next base: position 2,020,204 of record JANPWX010000271.1, read on the forward strand.
CCCAGCCCGAATTGCATCCGCTGCAAGACACCACCAGAGTTGCTTGACATCTAAACCCCAGGTACAAGGAGACCCTGGCTAGATCTGACATTCCTCCCAGGATAAAGCAATGTCTTCTCCCACACACTTGCTAACCACGGTGTGACAGCACAGCCCTGTATTTTCCGGCTGACTTTGCTTCATTCTCACACACACAATGCACTTTGAAGCAGTGCTGCAATTTATTTCCCAAGCTGGCACTCAGCATTCCCATGCCCCTGTGGGAGCAGCATGGTGCAAAATCCCAGGTCACAGTGGCACCAACTGAACCGGGGTTAATTACAGTGAGTCCCACCAGAGCTCATGCTACCCACAGCCCATCCTTCCTCCTCTTGTCATCTGTATAAATAACTAAGCCAGGCTAAAATTCAAGTCCTGCTTCTCTTGCACCCACACATTGGCCAGAGGGAAGCAACAATGCCCTGTGCCCACTGCTGGAATGCTGCAGTGGGAAGTGAAGGCTTTGTTCAGGCTCTGAGAATGGCAAGGGCCAGAGTAACTGAATCCATCTTCCAGCTCTAAGAATGCTTTCAACAGGCAGGTGAAAGGGAATGGCACATTTTGGCTTGGGACCAAAACAGGGGCTCACCTCTACCCCAGCAGTGCCTGGAGGTGATGGCAGTGCTCCCCCAAACACCCAGCAAGCAATCTCACCCTGACCCACACCCCCCCCTTCACCCACCACACCCCAACAAGGGGTGTTCCCAAGCCTGTTCCCAAGGCTGGGAGGGGGATTCTCCTTGGTTTTGGCCATGCATGGGCACATCAGATTTTCCACCCTAGGAAGGAGGGAGCAGGGGCCTGCCCACCTGTGCCGTTTGCACCTTGCTGGTGAGCCCACCTTTCATTTTCGTACTGGAGCCCAAACTGAGGGGTTGCAGAGGACCATTTGTATGCCTATTTATATCACCCTGTATTGGATTGTGAATTCTTGTGTTTTGATACTGTGGATATTTTTTTTTTTAAGTTAAATATATTCTATTGCTGGACAGCTGGAATGAAATGCAGTCTCTTTATGTCACCTGGAGAAACCCCATCATCCCTGATTCCAAATGGGTTCTTGTTCTCCTCCCACCAGCCTGGTGATGGAGAGCAGCCAGCAGCCAGCAGCCCACACCCACATCCCCTGAGGAGAGGAGGCAGGGGCCAGGGCATGGCTTGCTTAAGGAATTCACGACCAGAACCTTCCAGAGGAGCAGAAGGCTGGTGAGGAGCCTCACGTGAACCTCTGGAATGGAGACAAGGGCGGGGGAAAAGCCACCCTGTGTTCCCCTGTGCACATGCCTACCAGCAATCCTTGACTGGGTTTTGTTTGCAATTTTAACATTTTAATATGACTCCAGGTGCATTATCCCTGCTCCTTGTGAGAGAACAGCTCACGTGCTGTCAGGAGCTTGGCCACAGACACCTGAGCAGAGCTGAGCAGGTGGCAGAGCCTTGCCATGAAAGGCAGCTCTGCTGCAAGGGCCAGCAGCTTGTCAAAACACCTGCACATCTCAGCCATCCACACTCCATGCTCCTCCTGTGATGTACAATGGCACAAAACGCCAGCTCTGCTGCCTGCCCAAAGCCACTGTGGGTAGGGAAACACATGGAACATCCCAGCTGGGTTGGAGACCCAAGCTCAGAGTTGGTGCAAGACCAGCAAGAAGGGTCTTCTCACAGCCCACGGCTTTGAGGGCCCTGGGAGGTGAGGCAGAAGCTCCTTTCACTTGCTGTGTGTTTCTATTCAGGCTTCAGCCCTCAGCAGGGCGAGCAGTTTGGGATGAAAACTGATATATAGTAGTGTGATACTATTAATACACCCATGCAGACACAGCAGCACAAGGCAAACCCACTGGAGAGCTCTGGGATAATTATCTCAAAGAGATTTCTTTAACACCCTGCTAATGGAACCATTTCAGAAGGGGAGGAGGAAAATTAACAATAAAGCACACAACAGCAAAGTCAAAAACTGGAGCTTGGTGAAGACACATGAGGCACAGGGAAAACCTCCATCCCACAATTCTGGGCACCCCCTGCCCAAGCACACTTCTGGGCACCCACCTCCTCCACACCATGGCCCAGGGGAGGCCCACAGCCACCACACACATCTCACCCTGACTTCAGGGGAGAACTGGCTCACCCCCAGCCCAGGTGCCCTCAGAGCACAGCCCAGCCCCTGCTGTCACTGCTCTGTGCACCTGCTCCATGCAGCACAGCAGTGGTGGGGCCAAGGAAACTCCCTTTCCAGCAACCACCACACAACAGGGACAATTCCCTCCCTCTGCACTTGCAGCGTCCCCAAACCAACTCCCCTCCTTACAGCTGCCATGCACCTCTGGGATACATCCAGTCCTGCAGCAGCTCCTGCTGGGAACCCCAAGCAGGGTTGGGGCTGCAGCCACAGCACCAACACCACTCCCAGGGTGATGGGGAGCAGCAGTGACTTCCTGCATAATCCAGAGCAATCCGTGTAACCAGGTGAGCTTTGCATCAGGTCATCTGGGGCAGTTTGGGCTGCTGGCTGCTGGTACACTGGTGGGGCAAAAGCAGCTTGTGCAGGAGGGCTGGGGTCAGTCCTGGCTTGCAGCTCACCCCAAAAGGGAGCCAGGTCTGCCCACCAGCAGCTCTCACTGGTGGCCATGGAGACATGGAAAGACACCACCTATCATTTAGAGATACACGTTTAGAAAAACATAACTTCAACTGTATTCTGTTCAAACTAGCCTCAGCAACCATTAAAAAAAAATAATGTCTGTGCAGAGGAGGGTTATTGCAAGGTATGCATGTACTATCCCTAAATCTCAAAGCCATGCAGTCCAAATACACATTGAGATCCACGTGCAGCTAAAAGAAGGTAGCACCTGATCCTACGAGGTAATATTACAATTACAGGCTGTTTCAGAATTTGTTTCCACAGGAAGACTGCAACCCTGTGGAAGAGGATGTGAGCTGCAAGGAGTGTATGCTTACATCTAGGGCACATTAAGCATTGTGCTACCAGAGATGTGAAGGGAGGTTGTGGGTTTTTAAGGGACAGGTCTTGGTTCCAGGCCAGCCAGATGAATGCCAAATTCCAGGCTCAAATTCTGTTTATCAAAGGCCCAAATGCTGCTGAGCAGCCTGGGCAGCACAGGGATTAGGAGCCACTCTCCCTGCAGACACAGTGTGTGAGTGCCCTGGCACACTCAGGATGCTGCAACCTGCCCTGCTGGAACTTCTGCCCACCAAAACAGCCACTGGCACTGCCTGTCCCACCAAAACAGCCACTGTCCCACCCCTGGCCAAAGGATACCATGGGTTCAAAGGATGGGATGGCACCAACCTACCCTGGGGATGCTCCCTGGCAGCAGCACTGTGGGCTGTACCATGCTGGCACACAAGGGCTCAAGAGACATCCTCTCTGATCCTTAATGATCCCCCTGTAAAGCACAGGGCCTGTCAGCCTTCCTGCAAAGCCATTTCCCATGGGAAAAGCAGGTGGGCACGTACAGGACATGGCAGTCACATCAGGGCATGTTCGAAGCGCCTGCTTGGGGCTGATGAATGGTGGGGGGAGGCACGTGGCACCCCACAGAGCCCACCCACGGGTCCTGCCATCTCCCCTCGCTCTTCTGGAGGCATCAAAAGAGATGAAGCATGAATTTAGCACTAGGAAAAGATACCACGCTGCCAGTGGGAAGTGTTTTTTAGTCACAGATCCTTTGCAAATGGGGAAACATTTCTGTCGCATCTCTGTCTTGCTACTACAGACTCCTGCTGCTTTTTCTTCTCACATTCCCTTCTCTGAGCCAAACCCACTGCTGCAAGGGAAGCAGATCTGTGTGTGTGAGTGTGTCCCTGCAGAAGTCCTGGGGTTCCTAGTGTGGAAAGCAGCATGGAAATCATCTTGGAGCCAAAGCCCCTTGTGACACAGGGGTCAGTCATTAGAAATTAAAGTGTTTGATAAGGTGTTTCCTGCCTCTGGAAAACTCAGGCGTTTG
>JANPWX010000271.1:2029148-2098222 GCA_024734555.1 Trochalopteron elliotii
GGGGGACAGCTTTCCCACTCACACTCTCATTTCAGTCTGCATTTTGTTCACTTCCCTGCCCTTAAAAAAATACAAACTTCTTCTTGGTTATTGTGAAGTGTAAAAAAAAATTAATCGCGTACTACCTGGCGCGTATTGTCGACACTGTGCGACACGTAATTTGCATACTCCGCGGCCATGCATCCCCTGCAGCTGCACACAGGCAGGAGCTTTTCCAGTCTGACCCTCCTCACTCCTGCCTCCCCACAGCCGCACTGGGCAGGAGGACACGGGGGTCCCGGGGCTGTTGCCAGGCTTCAGGCTGGAGCTGCTCTGCATCATCCATGGCAGGGGTAAAATCCCTCCTGAGGCGCTTCCCAGAGACCCCAAAACTCCCCCAGCTCGTGTTGGGAACAAAGCTGAGCACACCGTTTGACCCCTATCGACCACCACACCCAAGTCCTGCATTTCCACAGGCTGGAATGCCCACCTGGTCTCCAGCACCCCCTGATTTATTGCAGGCTCATTCTGTCAAGTAACACCTAATCAGACAAGGGGAGCTTCCCCTCCCTCCCTCCCTACAGCCTGAGCAGACAACCTTACACCCCTGGCACTGCTGGAGCTGCTGGGAGGCTCTGCTCTGTAAGAGGAGGGACCTCAGCAAGGTGTAATGTTTTCTTTGTTGCATTAATGGAAGTCCTGGCCTCTCTTCTCTAGACTGAATTTATGAATCCTTTAGTTTATTAATGCATAAGGTGGCAGGGAGCTCTGGGCTTTGCTTTGGGGGTAAAGCCAAGTGGGGGGGCCAAGCCAGGCTCTTGCTGTGGCGTGTGCCAACGGGGCCTGCCCCTTCCCAACCCTCTGCATAAACCTTAGGATCAGCAGAGGCCAGCACTCAGACACAAGGGGGTATTTTTCTCCCCCACTTACTCCCTTTTCCTCTTGAAAGCAATAAGATGAATGTGTCTTTACAGCCCATGAGAGTCTGCTTGTAGATAGGGCCAGGGACTTGTAGATAGAGAAGGAATGGGAGAAATTACCAGTTTTAGAAAATGTTACCAACTGGCACAGACTGCTCCTCAGCCAAGGCCATGTTAAATTCCTGAGCTCAAAGAAGAAGAACAAAGATTGAATGGAATTATGAATATGGGTTTGTTATACACAAAAAAAAGAGGGATGTCCATTTTAGAGGGGGACATGAAGTAGACGTACTGCCAAGTTTGTACCTTCCAAGTACCTCAGCCAGTGGGGAAAGGAAGAGGGTGTTGTGGCCAGGAAATTAGGATAAAAAGGAGCCTGTATCCTCCAATAATTGGAGAGACCCCAGGGAAAATGCCCCATAACCTTTCCCTTTATTCAAATAAAGTTACGGGACTCCTCTGTCTCCCTTCTGGACATAAGCCTCTGGCATTGTGAATTTTTCTGCACACTCTCCATCACAATGTCATGGTGTTTGCTCAACTCTCAAGAGAGGTTTTTGCAGAACAGGGTTCTTCACCCTCTGTTTTTGCATTTCAGGGTGCAGCTGGCTAAGTTTTGGAGGTTTTTGTTTTCCTCTGAAGGTAGGAAGAGGAGTCACATACCAGAGAGACACAAAAACCTGAACCTATACGTCCAGGGGCTGTCAGCTCAGCCGGAGTGAGCTCAGCAGCCAGACAGGAAACGTGTTTGCCTTCCTAGAGCCCAGGAGAGACTGCTGGTGCACAGGCAGCAGCCTCACATCCAGTGTCTTTCCAGCTCTGCCTCCGACCAAGTGGTTTCCAGTCTTCACATTCCACACTGCAGGGCTTCTCCTGCCGTTTGTTTTAGAGGACCTGTGGTGAGCCAGGTCTGGTCCCCAGGCCAGGCTGCTCCTGAGGGTCTGGGCACTAAATCTGCCTTTCTCATGGGGCAGTCCTGCCCCTCTGTGCCAACACAGCTCCTGCTGTCCTGTGCTTGCACAACCAACCAGGAGGGAATGGAGCTGCCTTCAGCCTCTACAGCCTGAGTCCTCCTTCATTGTAGAAACAATCTGGGGGGGGTTTGTGGCCTCTGGTCCAAAGTGCTCCCTCTGGCCCTGCCCACAGTGCAGTTGAGTGGGAGAGGAGCAGGGGGAGTGTTTGGCTGTGCCAAGCAGCCCTGATTCTCCTGGGTGCTTTGGTATTCTCCAGTGCAGAAATCACAGGGTGGCACTCAGAAACCGCTCAGTGGGAGCAAAAAACATAAAAATAAAAATTGGAGCTGCCTTCAGTGGCCTTCCCTGGCCTTCCCTGCAGAAGGGGGATGGAGAAATTCAGAAATTCTCTGGGGGGTAGCTCTCACTGAGCGTGGGCCTCCCACAGCCCCACTTCTGCTCTCTCCCTGCCCTGCTCCCTGCAGGGCCAGTTCCTGTTTGTTGGGATCTGTTCTCAGCACAGGGTCCTTCCCTACTCTTGCTTTTATGCAGCTCTGTTGGAGCCCGATTCCCCTCCCAGTCATGGACATGAAAGGCTGTTCCAAGGCTGCCACAAGCTGCAAAGGGCAGACACTGACTGCACACCAGAGGAATGCTTCCCATATGCCTTTATTTGCACTGTTACAGGACTTTTTTACAGGCACTGTGCGTTGGTGTTCCAGACCGGTTTGGATTTTTTTTCTCTATTACCCAATGACCAAGAGGTGTGGTGGGAGCAGGGAAAACCCCTCGCAGCAACCGTTCCAGCCTCCAGGACAGCATAAGACATCTGAGAGCAACAATCTGCTTCTTCCGAAGCCATGAAGCGAGGAATCTGGTTTATAAACAGGCTTAAAAAATAACGTACATATATAAGAGCAGCTCGAAGCTAAAGTACAGCGGTAAGTGGTACATAGCTATGCTTATCTGTTCATACCCTTTCTCCAAAGCTGGAAAAGGCATGGCTTAAAAACTAAAAACACAGTTTAAAAAAAAAAAAAAAGATTCCATGCATTAAATTTTAGTGTTTTGTGCAATTAAAATGGGATGAAAATAAATATAACTTAAAAAAAAACCACAACCTTTTCCATGACACTAATGGAACAGAGCCAAAGTCTAGTAAGGCACTTCCACATGGGCTATTCTAGAAAGACTAGCAAGGAGCTAAAACAGTGCAACCATTTACAATGGCATCTGATGAACAAAAGACACCTGTCTGGTGAGATATGAACTGAGAAAAACCCTAGGAAACTTCAGTCCTTGGGAACGAGGCTTGGCTGCAGATGGTGGCCAACTCCTCCTCCTCCTTATTGCTGCAAGGGAGGTCTCCCCCATTAAACTATGGCAGAGGGGCTCCGGCGCCCTGCTCCTGGGGGCTGAGATGGGACAGTGCATGTGGGGATGGATGGAGCAGGTGAGGGATTCGTGGCTGCCAAGCTCCTGCAGCACCTCCTGCGCTGCACGTTCCTGCACGGGAGGGCTCCCGGCCTCCCGCAGCCTCCCCTCCCCGCCAGCCCTCCACGGGTGACCTTTAGCGCACCAGCCCTGCCGCCGCTCCGTTCAAATGTTCCAGGAAGTTAAAAAATAGCCTCCGCCCTAAATAGGGAACTGGGTGTTTTCGCAGGAGCACCGGGGCCGTCACACGGCCCCAGCAGGCTGAGGAGCAGGGCAGCCACGGGCAGCTCTCTGGAAAAAGGGGAAGGCATGGGGATGCCTCACCCCGGCTCTGCTTTGTCAAAGGTGTCTGACCCGGGAGCTGCCCTGCTGCTGTAAGCCTTCACCTGATGCAGATGGAAATTATGGAGATGTTCCAGGTGGGAGGGTCACCCTGGGCTAGGTGTGAGCATTGGTGGCACTACACATGTGCTCAGCTGCTGACAAAAAGACTGATCAACCTGGATGGCTACTTTAGGTCTCATAGTAGTCCTTTATAAGCTATTTTTCCCAGCTAGGGAGGATTGGGAGATCCCAGCTAAGGTAGGCTGGAAGCAGTTCCTAGCAGGGGAGCTGGGGGTCTAGAGAGGAGCCCAAAGGTTTGCTCACCAGGGCACCCAGCATGGGGGATATGGGTGGGAAGCACCAGGCCATGGCAAATACCTGTGCCTGACTACATGGCTCTGCAGCAGAAGGGAAACCCTCACCCTCCACTCCCACTCAAAAATAACTGAGCAACTCCTACAAGGCATCTTGAACACAAATGAAACCCCAAATCTGCCCTTCTAGCAGCTCTGAAGGACTTGGCACAGCCAGCTCCCTGGGCTGAAAGGTGCTGGCAGAGACAAGTAAAGAGCTCCCACTGCAGTGTCCTTCACCATCTCCACACCTCACTCACACTCTCTGATTGCCAGAGGGTCCTGGGCATGGTCACTGAGTGTTTTCAGGACCATCCCGAAGCAGGAAGAGGCTCCTTCCTCTGCCAGCCCTCTTAACATCAGGCTGAGCAAGAGACAAAAGCAAGACAGGCGAAGCATGCCCTTGCCTAAGCAACCCACTCTGGGCTGCTCCCAGCTGCCAGCTCCTGCTGACTCTGCAAAGCCAGGGTTTCAAGTTCAGCTTTTGTTCTGGCAGGTTAGCTCTCTATTTACAAGGGGGGGGTGAGGGAGAAACAACCAAGACAACCTAAAAAAACCCACAACGAAAACACATTAAATAGGGAGAGTATAGCTTTCCAATGGGGAGGGCGAGGGCTGGAAAGTGTCTTGTAGTGCAGTTCAGAAGAGTCAGTCGGGGGCAGGTTGGGGGTAGTGGCAGAGTCGGATGCGCGGCTTTAATGCAACTCTTCTCTCTGGGACAACTCTGTCAGGATCTGAATGAGGTTGTCCAGCCCCCAGAGGTAGCCATCCTCTCTGTTCCCTTCCACCCAGGGCACATTGTGCTGGAGAACTTGTCCCTCTGGCAGGGGGGTGGTTTTCCCAAAGTCAATCATCCAGACTTTGGCTTGTTCCTGCTTGTCGTGAATGAAGAGGAGAGAGCTCCCAATTACCTGTGGAGAGATGAGACCAGTTAGTGGTGCCCCTGTTGCTCATTTTCAGCCCTCTTTGGGGCTTTCAGACGCCTTATCTCAGGCTGCATTTCCAAGACATGCTGCTGCAATTTTGCATGAGGAAAAGGAAGCTCTGAGTGCTGCTGGTTGTGTTTGCACGTGCAAATGGGGCATTTGGACAAGCTGATTTACTCATACAAATCCCAGGTCTTGGCAGAAGGAGAGGATCAGAAAAACATGGGTTTGAAAGATAAAGATGTCATTTTGGAAAATGAGCTAAGGTCCCTTAGCAAGAAATTAGATTAATTGTCTCAGCCTCCAGATGGGGATTTTTTCAAGGCTGGTTCTTTGTGATCAGCCTGTGCTCTTTGCACTCACCCATCCTGAAGACACCACCACAGGGATGGGGACACTCCAAGTACAAGTAACTTGCATCCTGCTGTCTCCTGCCTGAAACACCATCCAATTACACCCAGACTGCCCCTAGAATAACCTCCTGGCACTCTCAGCACTCTGGAGGTGCAAGGTACAGAGCTGCATGCTCATGAATTTCCTTTTCCCTGAGTTCACTTGGCTGCATCTGCTTTGAAGGGCTCTTTCATATCCTGATTGGTCTTTGGGAAAATCCTGCAGCAAACAGTGGCCTGGGCAAGCCTGGGGAAGCCAACAGGTGCATTTGGGCTCTGACAGCAGCAGTCTCAAGGCCTGTTGTAGTGGGATGAGACCCCACAAGCTCAATGGTCAACACACACAAAGCAGAGAGATGCTCAGCAGCTCAGCATCCTGACCCATCCTGGCTCACAGTTCCAGCCAGGCTGACAACCAGCAGCAGCTCTACTGTGGCTTCCCAGTGCTTAGGAAATGTGTATCAGTATCAAACCAGTCACCATCATGCTCTTCTGCTTAACCTTAATCTCCTCCTCCAGTCAGAAGATTTTAGTAAGAGCTTCTACAAAAAAGCACTAATTGGGTGCATTTCAGAGCTGTCCCAAATAAAAACTGCTTTCCAAATTCTCTCTGATATGTGTGAATTGGTGAATTACAAACTCTCTTGCTCCTGGGTCACAAATAGGGACCTTGGTGACCAGAGTGCAAGGGCTGTAGCAGAGGTGATGCAGAACACTGAGTGCCTCTTATGATGTGTAGGTACATGGAAGAGAATCCAGCTGCTGTCAGCCCTCCAGAACAGCAGCACTAAATTACTGGGGAGGCCCACATCCCTGCTATCAGCAGGGCTTAGCCTGAGGTTTGCCTTTAGACAAGGGTTTTGAACAGGATGCATGTACTGTTTGCAAAAGCTGTTATGAATTTACATTTTTGAGGAGACTTTTTCCTCCAGTGTGTTGGGAAAACATCCAAGGTCCAGAGATACGTATTATTTCCGAGAAATGCTTATCTTTAGCTCTCCTCCTGCTAACCTCTTATAGTCCTTTCTTGGCCAGGACAGAGCATTCTAATTTTAAGGAAAAGCCTTTTGCTGACATTCTTCATTTGCGTGTCCTGGACTGCCCAATTCCCCTGCAGCTCCTTGGAGAAGCCCTGCTCAGCAAGGGCCCCATGGAGGGACACAGAGCTTGGCAGACCTTCTGCTGTGCTTCATCTCAAAGCGGGATGGAAAGTCAAAGCTGCTGCTTTTTAATTTTTAAGGAGTGGAAACTCCTTTCAAACCCTCTTTGAAAGGCTGCTTTGTTTCTGTGTTTTCAAATGAAACCCTGGCACTCAGTTTCAGGGAGAATTTTGTTTCCTGTGTTGAACTGCCCTGAAACCCTCAGTTCTGACATTTCCCTTCCAACTGCCTTCCAGGCACTGCCACCAGGAGGCACGGCCCATCTGCCTTTGGCTCCTGGCAGGACCCTCCGTGTGTGGCTGGGGCTGAGGTGGCTCTGGATGAGGGACAATGGGCTCCTGGAGCTCTGGCTCCTGAGCCCTGGGAGTTAAAGGTTCCTATGAGGCTCTTTTGTTCCTACAGCACACGTGACAAGGACACGCACTCTCATGTTTTGTTAAGTAGATGCAATAGCAAAATTATTGCATTAAATTGTGCAGCATTTCAGTTCCTGAAAAGGCTAAAAAAGGTAATGCTCCCTCCTTGTTTTCCCATCACACTGAATTGTCACTGTAGAAAATGTTGGTGTCATGGACACTCACTTCTGTATGAAATTCCTTTGGAAGGAAGAGTTCATACTGTGGTGCCCCAACCAGCTGAGGAAAGGCGTGTTTGGGGTATCTGCAATTTATGGCTGTGTTGAAGCCTTGTTTGATCATGTGGAGCAACTATCAGCCAAATGATACCTGACATGCATTCAAACAGACATTTCTCCTTAGAAAACCCCTGTGCTTTTACACTAGGGATTTTTCCCTGTCATAAACAGCCCAAGTTCCTCCTAGATCACTTTTAATCTGTTTGAACATTGGCTTTCAGTAGATTTGAGCCCATGTCAGATGCATAAACATTGTATGTTATCATCTATATTTGCATGTAAGTATTAAATTCACATATGAAAATACAGATATAGGACTAAAACAGCCCCTGACTTTGACTTCTCTCCTTGGACAAGCTGAGATTAAACAGTTTGCCTCTCCAGGCAGATCTGTCTAAACAGCAGCATTACCTCATGGCACTTGAAGAACGGGGATGTCTCCAGCGTAGCGCGGATACCCTTCAACCGGTTAAGGTAACTGTTCTGGAATTACAAAAAACCCCAAATCTAAGCCATCAGTGTTGAAGGAAACTTACATAAAAACCACAGCATTGGGGGAGACAGGAAAGTCACCCTTGCACCCAGCATCCTCCCACAGACCTTTCCCTTTGGAGAGTGTCCCCTCTTTTTTATGCTCCACTTATCCTTTTGGCTTCTGTGAGCTCCTGTGGCTTTCAAAACTTAGTGAAAGCATCTGCTTTTGCTGAACTGGTGCAGTGTCCCTGCTGCATCCATCGTGGGAACACCTAATTCAGCAGCTGCTACTTTTTCCTCTCCCCTGCAAGTCTCTTAATAGATCAACTCTTCACTTCATCTGTCTTTTTAGCACTCAGTCAGTCACACATCACGAGACACTTCTGCAACTCCGTTATCAGCACTTTTGCAAAGCTAGTCCTGTAGGCGGAAGGGCTTTCACAATGGCCAGCACAGGTCAAGACCCACAAACCTGTTTGAACATCCCTGAAAATTGATGGAAGGCACTGAACATTCTCAGGGGGCTCCACTGGTTTTGGGGTTTATGTAGAAGAATTCATCACAGGAACACACAGAGAACAAGTATCTGGGCACTATAACACACTTGCAAGAGGAGAGGTGGGCATTGCTGTATAAAAATGCACTGGCCAAGGAGCCCCATCCAGAGCCATGGCATGATGTGTGCTCCAAGTTCTTTGGGGATAAAATGCAGCCAGGCAATTTCATCTTCAGATCCAGGAATAATCCCTGGGTAATTCTTGTGAAAGGAAGCATGCCACTTTGAAGGAGACAGTGCCAAGGGCCACTCCAGCTGGAGCTTTGCATTTGGAGACTTTACACAATACAGCTTAAAATGGGAGTGCTTTGTCAAATAGGTTATTTGACACAGTTGGTGTAAATTGTTTACAGCCAGATCTCTTATTCTCCTGGCAACTTAGGGAAGCTTGGAAAATGCCAGCTATGGCTTGCCTATTGAAGTGTGCCTGGCACAGGACCACTCTTCTGCAAGATTGGGCACAGGCAGCCTGCCCTGCCAGGATGGGAGCCCCCACCATTCACACTGGGGTACAGAGGGGGCTCGGGATGACCACCAGCCCAGGGATGAGGGACAGAGCATGGCTGTGACTCCTCAGTGGGTTTTGGGAGTCAGTCCTGGAGATCTCAGCACACTCAGACTTGGGTCAAGCAGTGCTGCTGCAGCCAAGTCCCCTCCCAGCTCTCCACTGCTCCCCCTCCACTGCTCACCCAGCACCAGGATGGTGTTTCTCTTCAACACTCCTCATGCCTTTTAAGAAAGATTGCTCAGGCTTCAGCCCTGCAGGCCAGGGACCTGATAAGCTGAGGCCAGGCTTCACAGGAAATGCCCACTCCAGGCAGTGCCCCCAACATCCCCCACTCACCAAAATGTTCCTGTTTCCTCTGGTGAACTCGCTGAAGGCCTCCATGACTTGTTCCTTTGTCCGTGTCTTCTTGAAGTCCCGGTTCACAGTGCCATCCTCTTTCTTGAAAAGAAGGGACAGGGTTGAGTTGCATGGGGAGGCAGGGAGTTGGGGCAGGAGTAGTGTTTCTGCAGCCATGCATGTTGCCAAGTAGGATGTGACCAGCATTTTTGGCAGCTGAAGGGTCTGTCTGTGGAGCAGGGGTGAGCAGAGGCAGCAGGTCTCTGCTTGCACATCCCAAGTTATCCCACAGCCCCGATGCATTGATCTCTACAGCAAACGGAACTCTCCATCATCAAATACTCGCCTAAGTCACTGGAATGTGGACAAACTCTCCTCACAGACCTGGTGCTTTTGGTTAACAGAGGCTGGAGACTACCTGTTTCTGGTGTTTCTGTGCCCAAATGGCTTCCCATGGCTGCTGTGGCTGAGAATGGCACTGACACCAGCCCTGGGACTGTCCCCCTGGCTTGGGGAGGACAGGAGAGCATGATCACAATGGGACAAAACTGAGCATGGATGGAAACAACATCTCAGGAGCAGGAACAAAACCACTTCATGAGAAATCCTCCACGGACCATTGCAGCAAGGAGCCAGGCCCATGGCTGCCTGGCCTCGTAAACCCTTCAAGGCAGCAGCCTGGCACCAAGATGCAGCCAGCAGCCTTGTGCTCTTCTCTGCTTTTTCCCCAGAGGCACATCCATCCTTGGCCTGCCATGGGGATGGCATGGCTTGTCCACTGCAGGGATGACACTCAGCCCTGTCCCAGATGCTACTGTCTGAACTTCTGGGCAGCTTTGTAGGTCTCTCCCCATTTCCCTGATTCTTCTGGGGCTCTGATATTGACATCAACTCGTTTCATTGTCCAGAGGGGCTGTGGGACAGGCAGACAGATCTCACTTCCTGGATACAGGGGCTATTTTAAACCACACTTGCTTGTGCTCACAGCTCCATTGCAGGGCTCCATCCCACTGCTCCAGACAGCTTGTTTGCACACAATACAGCAAAGGGAAAGGGGCCAAAAGACATCCTGTGGGCTGGGGAAGATGAAGGAGGAGGGAGCAGAGCGGGGGGGGGGGGGGGAAGAAGGCACAATGAAATCCCCTGCCCTGGAGGTTAGAGACCCATCCAGGGAAGTGCCCCAGCACAGGACAATGTGCATCCCCCTGGAGAGGGAGCTTGCTGTGGGCATGGTGGCCAGTCCAGCTTGGGGGAAGGTCGAGCGCCAAGGCAAGCCTGCCACCAAACCAGCACCTGAAGTGCAGTTTGGGATGAATCACACAGCACACTTCAGCCTCCAGCTTGTGGTTTGTGTAAGCATTAACAAAGGTGGCAACAAAAGCAACATACAAAAGAAAAACTCCAGGAAAAACTTTGTACCAATTGCAATGACTGCACCCAGCTTTAAATCACCCTGGAGTCAGCCTGACCACTGTGCTGCCACAGGGTGCAAAAGCAGTGCTCAGGGCTGGCAGTGTGTGTACTGGCAGGGGTCAGGGACAATGTTTTCACTGGACACTCTGTGCTGCTGATGGACCATGCAGAGCTGGGATCTCTGCTCTCAGCTGTGACCTTGCTGAGGATGCTCTGGTGGCACATGTGTGATGTATAGGAGAAGGGCACTTTGCTGCTATATGTCCCTCATGTGAGCCCTGACGTGGCAGCTCAGAAATGAACCCACCCTCTCCCAGGGGGATGATCAATATCAGTCTGGAGAAGGGCCACAGCACTAATTTCACGTATAAAGAGCACAACTTTCCACAAGGCATCCAAGAAAGGAGATGGACTTCTAAGTGCTCCTAAAAATAAAGGAAAATCACAGATGGCCTTTCAGATAAGGCAATCTCAGCTTCAGGAAAGCCAAGCAGCCTATCCGTAGTGCTGCTCCCAGCATTACCCACCTCCTGCAGTTTCCTTGCCCAGCCAGAGGCTGCTGCCACGAGGCTGACAACTGCCATGACATTCACAGGTGTCTGAGCCCCAGGGGGCTGCCTTCCACACAGGAGCCATGTGAGGGGGGCTGATAAGGACTATCACAACCTCCGCCCCACCGGCCATTCCAGCTCACGCTGGCGTCACTGGGACAGGGCTCGGGTCAGCCAGATCTCCCTCCAGCACTGCCTCTGGCCTTGGAGGGGCCTTGTCAGCTGCCTGGCTTGGCAAAGTTAGGTGGAGGCTTTCCGGGCTAGTTTTGGGACCCTGCAAACATTCCAGCCCTGGGGAATGCCATCCCACAGTGGCCTTGCTGCAGGCAATGGTGAGTAACACTCAGACCAGAGCAGCAGCTCAGGATCATCACTTCTTAAAATGAGCTCCAGCAAGTTTCATCTGGGTCACCAGGGATCACTTGTGTTGCTTTCAGCATGGAAATTTTATAAATAGCTACTGTTTCCAACAGGTTCAAGCTATTCCAGAAAGTCAGATGAATGTCATTATCTCCTTTTGCAAAGGAAAATTTCCATTTTAAAGAAGAAGAACTGGATCCTCAAGGCCACCTGGGAAAGGGAGAGCTCAGTCAGGAAAGGATTGCTATCCTCATGCCCAACCCTGAGCTGCCTGTTTGCCTTACCTGACTGCTATCCAAAAAGCTTCCACTGCTCCTCTTCTTCCTATGATCCCTTCCCATACGTCCAGGGTCAAATCCTGTCCTTCCCCTGCACTTGTCAGTACTCTCCTCTAGCAGCCCCCATCCATGGGTGAGGGGCAAGGCAGATTGACTGCTGCTCTTCACAGGAAAGCATCCACAGCAAGAATTAAACATAGGAAGACAGCCAGGCACTTTCCCTAACACAGAAACTCAATTCCAGAAATAAGGAGAACAAGGAGAACAACAGCATGAGCAGCCCTGTTGGAAAAAAAGCCAGCCGTGAAACAGCATGAACTACTAATGCTTTAGCTTAGGGGAAAATAACCCAGAAGTTGAGGGATTTAAGGAGAATTACAGTAATTAGAGCCTTGATCAAATTAGTCAGCCCCCTAGCAGCAGCAGCAGCAGGAATACTGCTGGAGGCCAGCACTTCTCAACATTTTTCAATTAAAGGGCTGCTTCACCTCTTTGAAGAAAAATCCACTGCTCAGATCAGGCAGCAACTCGCTCATGGTTGGCTAAACAGAGGTGCAAATCTCATAACTCCTTTATGGCTATTATTTCCCTCAACAATGTTTTTTGGCCTCCCTAGGGATATGATTTGTTTGATTGGGTTTTTTTTTAATTTTCTAATTTCAAGTGCTTCACATACGACCGGCCCCCTAAACATGCCCAGACTGAGAAGCACTACAGGAGGCCAAGGATATATCATGTTGGACTACAAATAGAGAGATATTTCTGATTACACCAAGAAAGAAGGAAGAAGAAGCAATATATGGGAGCTTTAGCCCCAACTGATCCCCCATTTTTATGCAGCCTCCATTTTTGTAAAAAGCAAAACAGCAGCCATGGGAACTAGGCGTGGGGTTGTCCTGAGCTGGAGCAGCTCGCAGTGTGTTTATGGGCACCCACAGCAGGAAAGGGTCTTTGGGACACCTGGGGAGATCAGGGAAGAGCTGCACAAACAGGCAAGTGCCCTGGCCTGATGTAGGCACTGCAGAAAGCTGTTCTGGGGAGCTTGACCATCACATTCTAGGCAGAGACATGGGATGGGCAGGAGTGCCTTGCATTGCTTGCCAGGAAACTTCTGAAGAGGCTCAGCCCAAGAGCTGCTTCTGGGGTTTCTGAGAGTGTTTGAGTTAGAGGTAAATGCACTGTATCCTGCTAGCCATGAAACAGCTGAATGAAGGAGGTGCAACACGCACAGAGCAAGAGACAACTCCCTTCTGTGAGTGGTTAGAAGTAACAGTTCTGAGTGACCCACTCCTGCTGACCTTTTAAACCCGTGGTCTAACACCTGCATTTGTTTGCTGGTGAGGTGAAGGGAAACACTACCAGGGAAGTCTACAAATTCTGGTGTGAGGGAATCTCCCTTTATCAGGGAACAGCTTCATTTGTTTTAATTCTATCATTTTGACACCCCTCTCTTCAGAGAGGAGGTTAGGCTACAGAGACCCAGATGGGCACTCTGGGAGAATTCTGCCCAACTCAGAGAGGAGAAAAATAATCTGTGATCAAGAGAAAGAAACTCCTCCAATCAAGACAGATATTGAGGCATCGCTTCCGCTAAGAGCAAGTGGCTGCTCTGAGCTACTGCCTGGGCCCTCAGCAGCTACCCAAGCCTGAATTACTGCAAACACAACTTTACAGAGCTTCCCATGGCTGCCAAGCCAACACCATGCCCAGGCATGCAATGAAACCCTTGGGTCAAGTGTGATATTACCTTTAATTCACACTGGCTGCCTATCAAAAGGCATAGGCCATTGCTAATGTTCATGCAAGCAGTATCGCTAATACTCTGTGGTTACAAAGTAACGCTGTTCAAGCGCCATCCCAGACACCTTTCTCACTGCAAAGCTTCCTTGGAGGAAATCTGCTGGGCTGGCTCATCTCCTGGGGACACAGAAGCATCCCAGCTGGTGTCTCCAGAAACATGAGCACTGCTCTGGGCAAGAGCAGTCAGCAGGTTACATGTGCAAGCAGGTGCTGACAGAAAGTACAGCTGTGTGTGTTTGTCCCATTTCATAGTTGCTGAATCTTCCTGGACAGGCTTGTAAACACATCCTCCTTACTGACTGTGGCTAAGCTCACAGCTCCAGCCGCAGATTGGCACACATTCAAGCTGGGATTTGGATTAATGGCTCAGCCCAGTGGCAGAGCAGAATTGAAAGCAAACAACTAATTTGAGTCTTCAAGTTGGAGGATGGCACTTTGTATTTTGCAGGGAGGAAGAAATCAACCAAGCAGCTGATGTAATGAGATTATGTCTAAAACCATCCTTTTGCATGGATGCCCTGAGCTCAGCTGCATTCTCAGAGGAGCAGCAGTGTGGTGCCTGTGTGGTGGTGTGGCTGCAGGGGCTGGTGATGACCAGATGATGGTGACCTGCTCTCACTGCCAGCCTGCTGTGTGTGTAGCTCTGTGAGTTTGGCTAGTGAGCCCTCCCAGCAGCTGATCCCTGCTCTGCACAGCTGGCCAGACTCACCTTTATCCCCTCGATCCTGAAGCCCAGCGTGGCGGTGGAGCTGATGGTCTCCCTCCACTGCATGTAGCGGGGCTTGGTCACTGCCCGCAGCACGTTCTCCTCCTCAGTGGGGGCCTCGGGGTCCACCTCAATCATCTTCTGGTACATGTCCTTCCTCAGGCTCGGCTTCTTCCGGGCCTTTATCAACTCCTCCTCCAAGTACGTTCTGCAGGGAGTGAGGGGTGCATGAGCAGGGCCACCATACGAGGTGCCATATACCCACAGACAGCCCCTGCCCCAGAAATCAGGCTGAACCAGGATAGCTGATCCCTACGGAGTAGTGCAGCATAGGAAATAATGGAGCAAGCCTCATTGCAGCTGGATTGATCCTAATTTAATTATCACTCCATCATCAACACCCGGTATCTTTTCAGTTCATCAAGGAACCACAACCAGTCTGGCAATAACAAGGGAAGTGATTTCTCACAGGTGTTCATGGCCTTGCTGCTGCCACTCCAGCAGCCTCCTCATGCCATCCCTTGTCCTGAGGGGCCCATACCCCAATGTTCAGGAAACCTGAGCTTTCACCTGAGCTAAACATGGCTTTCAAGATATGCCCAGGAAACTGTGCACATGCTCTGGGGGCCAGCTGAATTGAAGGCAAGAGGGATGTTACTATGCCCCATCCTTCAGCATTAGCTGCTGCTCCCTTTGCAGGGTCAGCCAAAGCTGCTCCTTTGCCTCTCCTGTGCTTTTCCATCCCCTCACTCCATGCACCATGAGGGCTCTGCCTCACCAGATGCTAAATAGGGTGTTTTCACACAGGACTGTTCCACTGACAGTGATGATTTTGCCCAGTATAGGTCTGCTTCAAGTGAACTTTCTCTACAAGATGAAGCACAGGAAGGGATGCAACCTTGGCCAGATGCTTACCACCACCCCAGGTTCACAGCGTGCAGCCAGGATGGGGGAATGGAGGAAGGAGGATGGAAGGTGCAGAGGAGTGTGCAAAGATCTTGGTTTTATCCATACTTCAGAGAAGCATCAGTGCGTGTGCCAGAGCACAGTGGTGGAAAAGTTCTGCACTCTGGCATGCATAAAACCATCATCCACAAAGTAATACTTCCTGCAGCAATAATAAACCACCATGGAATTCCTCTCACAGCTCCCAAATCGACCCTGGCTCAGCCTGGAAAGTGTCCAGGCCCTCCTCAAACAACCCAGCAAGCTGGGTGAGATGTCCCAGCAAAACAACACAGGAATGACCCTCTCTGTCACTGTTCTACGTCTCCCACTAGCCATGCCCAGCTCTGCAGAAGGACAGAGCTCTCTGCTCATGTCCCCTGTGCCAAAATCCCAGCACTGAGTGTGTGGTTCACCTCCAGAACCAAGCAAAACAAACTGGGAGGGTGCTGAGTGGACTATGTGGGACAGTGTTCCTGTGTCCCACAAGGCAAACTGGTGCCTTTGCTTAGGGCAGACATCCCCAGGCCATCAGCCACTTTGAAATATACTGCAGGTAAAAGGAATGAAAGTCTTTGGCTGAGATTACCAAACCCATGATTTTGATGCAGATGGAATAAAGCAGCAGAATAAAGCAGCAGCATGCTAGAAGTGCTGCTCAAACTGCTTAGAGAGCTAGAATTTCTTCTTATGAGAATGACAGATAATCAGTGTCTGTGGCATGGTCCTCCCCATTGCCTCAGGCTTGTGCCATCACCAAGGCTTAAGAAAGACAAAGTTTTGTTTAGCAGTGACTGGAGTAGACTGCCACATCCCAAAGCCAGGTTGGCATGAAAAAAACAAACCTGCATCTGCCTGGCAGCAAGCTGCTGGCTCAGAGGACAGGTGTAATAGCCCTGAGGTTTAGATTATTTGCTCAGCCATGGGGATGTCCCATTCCACAGCGTTAACTCCATTCATCCTCTCTCACCAGATCCTCCCACAGCACCATCTTATTTCAGGATGACGATGCCCAGCACACTTGCCCCCTTGCCTGAGCTCCAAAACCCCAGATGCATAAATCACCTGACATGTGATCTGTGCATGGGAGGCTTTCTTCCTCCCAGAGACAGCCACAGGAGCACCTGGGCAGCATGTCCAGCAGCTCTTCTTCTAGGAGTGAGTCCTGTTCCCTTCTCACAGCAGGAGCATGTGTGTGCCAGCCGGGGCCACTTGGCTGCACCGGGCCCTCTGCCCTTCTCTCCACCCCTCCGGTGGAAAGTATTCCCCGCCTCTTCCCTGCCGACAGCCCGGCACGCCAGTTCGAGTTTCACATCGGGACTCAGGAGGGGAAAAAAAGATTCCTCCCTCCCACAGACACCATCAGCTTTTCCAGCAGCGCAAGTGTCTCCACCATGTCTGGGCTGCGCCTTTGCCAGCGAGGGGGGTCTCAACCCTTCCTGCCACCAGCCTGCAGCACACCCAGGGCTCAGGGGTGGCCTGAGGCTGCTCCAAAACCTGCAGCCACCTGGGGTCACCAGCCCTGCTTACAGCTGCTCTGGGACACCCTTGTCAGCTGTTGCACAGCTCACTCAGAAACTGCTGCTGGCCAAGTAGCCTGGGATCCTGGTGGATCTGGAGAGATGGTTCTCAAGGAGGACATGGGTAATGTTGCTCATCTGCTAGGAAATATTTCAACAGCTTTGCATGAAAGGCACTGAACTACTTAGCACATGCATTTTATCCCTCCAGTGCGCATCGGAGCAAAGGCTGAGCAGAGGGAAAATTTCTCACTCACTGAAACTGTGCCTTTCAAACGTCTTTATTTCACCTCTCTGACACCCTGGGCAGGGTCTCCTACACCCCATCCCTTGGCTGTGTCCTCATGTGGCAGAGAGGATCTCTGAACAGCTACTGTGCCATTCCCACGTACCCAAACCCAAGCAGAGTGCTGTCCCCTCTGCCACACCAAACCTTTCCCAGCATGCAGGACAGTCAATGAGCAGAGAAGGAGGGAGCCTGGAGTATCCTTTCCACACTTATGGCTCTCTCATGGTATTGGCTGAGCTTTACCTGAAGACAGGTGAGCCTGGTATTCTGAATTGTGTGTTTCAGACAGTCTTACCTAGGACATGCATTTATTTTTGAGCATCTTATCTTAAAACTCAGAAAGCATCCCCAGAGTCACTCACCTGACCCCCATTTTGCAGTCCATAACACAGGGGGAGTCAAACTCAGCCAGCAGATCTTCCATCTGGTTGTATCGCTCCCCATCCTTGACCACATCTCCGTGGTAGGCAGGGACATAGGGCTTCAGGACATCGTTCATGAGGCGGTCCAGGCAGCGCTGCTCCGATTCACAGTGCTTCTTCAGGATCCTGCCATTGGCTGCTGCCTTGAAACTACCTGAGGGTGACAAGGGATAATGTGGCACTTGCTTTGGGTGGTGGGGGGTGATGTTGTGCCTTCTGAAACAGGAAGGGCAGCCCAACTCCTTGGAAGCACCTGCACCCAAAGGAGTCCCTACAGGCAGGGACTGAAAAGCTCAGGTTGCCAGAGGTTTATGACCAGCACTGTCACACCCAAAGAGGGCAGAGACCTGTCCTGCAGCACCCAACACATTTGCTTCACATCCTCTGTGCAGTTCTTGGTAGGTTCACATCTTTGTGTCTACATTCGTGTGTGAAGCACCTTTGTGCTGGGCAGCATCATCTGCTTTGCAGTGGGTCAGGAGGTGGGTCTGGCTCTCACCCAAAGCAGCCAGCTTTCTGCTGCCTGAGGAAAAAGCAGCAATAATACCTGCTGGCCCTGGGAGACTGAAAGCCCAGAGCACCTTTGAACTACCCTTGCTAGCATTTAGGTAAGTCACTCTCCTGAGAGCTGCAAGCTGCAACATTCATGCAGCAGCCTAAAGCAATTCAGGCCAACAAAGCTCATTAACCTGGGATAATGAAGGGCCCTGGCACCACTCTGTCCCTCCCCATGCTCCGTACCTGCGTGCCCCGCTAGCTGGATCCAAGGGTACTTCTTCTTGAAAGACATCACAAACGGGGACCAGTGCACCATATTCTTGATCTTCCTCCATGACTTGCTCTAAGGGGAAAAAAAATAATGAAGATGAATGCAATGTTTTAAGCTTTTACTGTCTGTAAAGTCATTTCAGGCAGCATGCAGCTGTTCTGGACAGGGAAAGAGGCACCACAGCCAGCGCAGGATGGAAGCAAACAGAAAATCTGCTCTTTTCCCATTGTGCTGTGCCAAGCTGGAGCCACTGGGCCTCAACTCTACATTCAAAAATCACGAGTAACTTCACTGAAGTGGATGGGTTACAGCGTTGTTCCAGTTGGCTGCTCCAGCCATCCGCACTGCCTCGTCTCCGCTCCCTGCATCCCTCTGTGGGAGCAGCAGGGACATTAACCCATCCCTGAGCACTGCATTAGACCACAGCAGATGGAGTGGGAAGGCAACCCAGCACTGCCATCCAGCCACAAAGCCGAGCTGCACGTCCTGAGGGGAGCAAGAGCACAGGCACACGGAGGCTCCCTGCCTGGCTTTTGTTCCCCCTGAAAGGCAGCTGCTGTGTCCATTAAGCTGGCAACCCACGTGCACTGATCCGCCTGCTCTGGCCCATCTGTAACTACAGTTCAGAGAACAATTCCCTCCTGACATGTTGTGTTTCTCACCAGATAGATTGCTCAAAACTATTTACATGACTCTAACGATGGTCGCACTGGACCTATGAAAGCCTCCCTGAACGGCTCCTTCCTGTGAGTTTTTCCCTGGATTGTTCTAGGGAACACACCACCAGTAAAAGGCAGGGGATGACCTCTTATCTTGGCCCCAGAAGGTGACGGCACAAACAAATTATGTGAGTGATATACAATGGCAACAATGGAAAAATGCCTTCTTGCGGGAGCTGGGACAAACAGTGTAGTCCTTGGCTGCTCCAAGCTTCTGGGTTCAGCTGGAAGCCAGCAGATAAATTATCCTCATTTGCTCTGCTCTGAAGGCATGGGAGGGAGCTTTCCAGAAAGCCCAAGTAATCTCTTCCTCGTGTTTGGAGAACTGGCCCATGTTTCAGTAATGCTTCATAGACAGGCAGGGAAAAGCCAGCAGCCCCAACTTGCAGTTTGGATGATTGCTGGGGGTGAACTCACAGCACAGGAATCCGTGCTGGGAACTGCTGACATGTTTAAATGGCGAGCAAGAAGCCAGACAAAGATGTTAGTGTCTAAAGTGTGGAAATTACACCGGGTTACCCCTGCGCCGTACTCCAGCAGGGAGATGCAGGGGCTGCCCAAGTGGTGGACAGGACAGAGGTGGGAGAGGGGAAGAATAAAGGTCTTTCCCCACCTCGCAGCCGGGGAGGAGCGGGGCAGCCCTTCCCTGGAAGGCTGCCCGTGGCCGGGAGCGTCCCGGCGCAGCCTGGCACTGGTACAGCCTCGCAGGAGCTTGGCAGGAGCTGCCCAAGCGCGGGGTGACACCGGGCATCCCCTTCTCCCGGGCTCCTCCGCGCCGCGGGCTCGCTCTGCCGCCCGGCGTGCTTGCTTTGGCGGGGGGGCGGGCAGTTCCCTACCTGACATGAGGATGAATGTTTTTATTTCCACACGGAGTGCCAGAACTTGTGTGTTTTAGCTGTTCTTTGTTCTCCTTTTGGCAGAGAGAGAAGGGGAAGCGGGGGGGTGTCCCCTCCTTTTGTTTTTAAAATAGTAACATCAAGTCCTGGCTGATGTCATGAAAAAAGGGGGAAGAAAAAGTCTCCGGGGGAGTTTGGACTCTAAAACAGTGTGATCCACCTCCCCTAAAAGGAGTCCTCCCTTCACTTCAGCACAGCATCATAAGTCACTTGGTCCCAGGAAACATGCCAAGGCAACTTGCCTTCCCAAGCAAAGGTTTTGGTTTTTGGTGGTTAAAGCTTTATAGTAAAAACCTTGAGGTACGTCAAGGTACAAGCAGAATGGAGGCAAACAATCCCTAAAGCAGGGAAAGCCATTCTGGCTTCCCCCTGCCAGGGCTTTCCCAGGAGTGATGCTATCTATTCCAGCACTGCTCCCAGTGCAGGGTAATGACCCTGAGTCCCCTGGAGACACAAAACACAACAACAACACTTCTGCTGATCTGAACGGGACAGGAGAGCCAGTCACTCAGCACAGCCACCCGAGGATCAGGTAGCACATCCTCACCCCCCTTACACCAGAGGGAAACGTTTTCATCCAAGCCTCACCCGGTTTCAGGCACACCTTTAGCCAGGTATTTCCAACCCAAGTTTTAAGGATACATGTAACGACTTTTTTTTTTGGCGAAGCTTGAGGCAGCTTCATCTATTTCAAGCCACTCCCAACCTG
The DNA here is from genome assembly GCA_024734555.1 of Trochalopteron elliotii. Taxonomy (NCBI): domain Eukaryota; kingdom Metazoa; phylum Chordata; class Aves; order Passeriformes; family Leiothrichidae; genus Trochalopteron; species Trochalopteron elliotii. Next base: position 2,049,475 of record JANPWX010000271.1, read on the forward strand.
CTGGAAACCGACTGAAGGTCAGCTGTCACTGCTGCAGGGGTGACCCACAATTCTCATTCACAGAGCCCCTTTCTCCCAGCTTCACAGGGGCAACCACTGGACACTAATGGGGAGGAGAGGGACTGTTGTCTCCCGATTCCTTCAGGAGCAACTGGATTTTTATTTTACACCTGAGCCCCCTCCCAATGTAATAAGGGAAAGTTTGCTTCATCAAAAGAATGTTGCTTTGTTGTGGGAGTGCTCAAAAGGCTGAGTTTTGCAAGGCTAAACCAGCAGCTGCATGACTCCATCTGATCTCTGGGACAGGCTGCAGAGTGGGATCACAGAGGAGCAACACTGGTCACTGCCCGCAGGGATCCTGCCACTCTCTGCCTGAAGATAGCGAAATTCTCTCTAGGCAGAGTGTTGCTCCAAAAAGTCAGCCTTTGTACTTTCCCTTGAGTCCCAAGAGAGATGGGAGGTGACTTTTAACCATCTACAGGTCCTTCACCCTGGCAAGAGGTCTCTGTTTATTCAGACACAGATGTGCATTCAGAGATCTCAAAGCCCATAGTTTGGGATCCCAGTCATGCCAACCCTCATGTTGGGCTCTGCAGCCAGCCATGGAAAACCAGAGCCACGAGGTTCACACCACTCCAGTCTCACTCCACAGCCACATGCAACCAACAGCCCCTCTGCTGCCTCCTGCCCTGCCTGGTGCTATTAATAGACAAAGGGAGTATTAAGGCTATTTACAGTAAAGAAATCTTCTTTAACACGGCCTGTTGGGAACCATAAGGTCATTGCCTCTGGGCTCGTCTGTAACTTTTGGTTTACATTTCAAGGAGTTATTTGCTCACACATCCAGGAGCACAGGCACAGCTGTAGGTGCATGGAGGTGTTGTTGCCTGTGGTAACTCCCCGGACTCAGACTCAGAAATAATTTTTCACCATACTGGAAGAAACAGTTCTACAAGGTGGCATTACCAAGTGATGCAGGTGAAGGGCAGATACATGCTTTTCTCATTTGTCTGCAAGGAGGTGAGCCTGCAGGTGGTCATTTTGAAAGATGAGCACATTTCCAAGACTTTTGCATGATCAAAGCCTGCACCTGATGTGGCACCCTGGCATCCAGCTCTCCCCCACATCCAGCCCCATGGTTGCTTTGCCTCCCAGAAAACTCAGGAAGCTGTGTGGACCAACTGCACTCTTGCACAGGCAGCAAGAGCACAGAGCCTGTAAAAGCAGGGAATATGCACGGTGTCTGATGCAATTTGACACTTTTAAAATAAAAACCTGGTTCAGCATCAGCAAATGCCAACTGATTAGCTGTTAAGTAAATTATTTAGTGACTCTGGAAATATATTTAGCAAGGAATGGCACCGTTTTCCCTAATAGTCTACAACAGGGAAAAGAGGCTCAGCAACTGCAGAACCAACTCTAAAAAAGAACTTTCCAGGGTTTCTGCAGCACTCTGCTTCTGCCTCTGCTCTCTTACAGCTTTTGCTTACTGCACAGAGCAGTGCCCCAAGCCAGGGGTGGGATACAGGCCAGAGGAGTTAATCCCTCCCAGTGAGCACCCACAATTGGTCAGGGGGAGAGGAGTGCTGGGAAAACAATTTTATCTGCTGTATGTTTAACTTTACTTATCTGAAGCTTAAAGCAAACTCTAGGCTTTCCCCATCTGTCAATAGAGGTTCGTATGGAAAGAACAACACAGGGAAATTTAGTGCCAGCGCAGAAGGTCAGAGGATATATTGTGTTTAATTAGATTAAACAAAAAGTGACTGATGAGCTCAGTGCTCGCTGCACATTTTCTCTATTGCATATTTATCCCTTTAATGTCTGCTCAAAGGAGGTGTGCCTCTCTCGGGCTGCCTGTTGCCTCCCTTTCCCAGCATGGACACTGGTGGAATTTGACTGGTGTTATTCCCCATGCATGGAGCCAGCAGGGTGCTCTTCCCTTTCCATGCATTCAGCCAGAGAGATAGGCAGTAACTGATTTAATTTGCTGAAATTATGCTTTCCTATGGTTTTATGGGACCAAATGTTCCTGGAAATAGCAGGAGCTGGACCTGTATTTTAGTACTTTTTATTAACAAGAGCATGCATGGTTAGAGGCAAGATTACACAGCTGGGCCAGGGGATGGAAAAGAGTGGGAGCAGCATTAAATTAAATAATTTTCCCAATTGTGAAAAAAACTTCAGCTCCATTCTCCCAGGAAAATCATGAAATATCCTAGGATCAGAAGAGGTGAAGGAAAACTATGAGGAGACAGTAGTGTCATCAATGCCCACTGCTTCCCCAGGCTTCACTGCAGTTGCTGCAGCCTGGGGACTTACATAAGTGACACCCTGGCTTTCCCTTGCCTTTGGAGAAAGCCATGCTCCGGGGGGCTTCGCTTCCAGCTCTTCCAAGAAGTGACACAAAGTTGTGGTGTTGCAGGCTCCAAGATGTTTCACTCACCAGTAGGAGAGTAGGGTGGCCAGAGCCTTTCTGGTTTAAAAAAGCAAGGCAGCAGGAGCTGAGAAGGGCAGACTTTACACCACAGAGCCCTCCTCTGTAATAACTAAATGAGTGGGGAGAGGTTCTGCCTGCAGAGCTCACTCCACGCCAGCCTGCTCCACGGCCATGCACATACAGCCAAGGGAAAAGAGGCCATTTAGTTTTCCATGTTTAAAAGAATGAATGCGTTTTCTTTTGCTCTTTAAAAAGTAGTTAAGGTTTCCCTAGTGATGATTGTTTCCCTTGACTGGGAAAAACTTTGTCACTGCAGCGGCGGCGGGGAGGCCAGCTTTGTTCATTGTGCTGCACGCTGGGCGCGGAGGGCAGCGGGGCAGAGCTGGCAGGTGCCACGGAATGCCTCCTCCTGCTCTGTCCTGCCTTGGGGCTGGCCAAAATGCAGGATGCCAGGTGGAAAAACCTGTGATGTGATGGTGCAGAGCTGGGGTTATGCTCTGCTGTGGCGTTTTTATCTTCTTTTCTTCTGTTAGAGCTTCCAGGGTTCCAACACTCTGTTATGCTTTGCCATTTCTCAGCCCCTGACTGTCTCTGTCCTGGCAACAACAGAAAGAGCTCAGTGACCACTTCAGCAGGCACCAGGCTGTGACCACTGACCCTGATGCTGGCAGCAAGTGACAGCCCACATTTTGAATCGTCTTCCTCCTACACAAACTCCTCTCATCCTTGCCGATGCTTCTGTACTGCACAGCAGCTAAATAAGCCTTGTTTTGGCCAGAGGAGCAGCTGGCAATGGAGGAGGGGCTTTGGATCAGTGAGCATTTCTTGATTTAATCACAAAAGGCATAATGGAAAAGTTTCAGCAGCTCCCCAAAACCTGGCAGAATCAATGCCAGTTCCACATCCCACAGATGTCACTGAGCAAAGATAAAGTGAGGCCCAACATCAGACTTCACTGGAAGGAAATATAGTGTGATGACTGACAGACGTTTCTGGGTGCTTAGAAATTCTAGTGTAAACCCCCAAGCCTCATTAGATAAATTACTTTGATGGCTGTGGGGCTCCTGTTGAGGTGTAGCAACTTCTGCTACTTTCCAAGGTCTCCATCTCATTTAGAGTGAGAAAAAATCATATTATGTGCACATTTTTACTTCAAACACTTTGTTTTTCAGAGTAGTCTTGTTTTAGCCAGGAAGGATTTTGCCTTTCACAAGACAGAAGCCACTTCCCTCCGGTTTTGTGAGGAATGCCCTCTTCTCCAGTGGGATCAGGGAGTTGTCCCACCAAGACCAAAGATCTGGGGTAGAGGGTCACAGATAAAGCTACTGCTTCTCTGCTGTCTGCAGAGATCAGCATACATGATAGAGGAGCCTCAGCAAAAATGCTTGAAAGCCAGGAACATCCGCTTGGATCATGGAAAAAATATTCCAGTGTATTGGAAAAAACCAGGAGCCTGTTGCAGGCTCCCTCTTCCTGCTCGTGATGAAGGCAAGGAGAATTAGAAATAGCAGAGGCAGATGAGTGAGCAGCAGTCCTTCAGCTTGACCTCCCCTATGACAATGGAAGGAAACAGAGTGGCTGTGGGAGCCGGGAGCACAGGAGTCACCCATTGCCTGGAAGGACATTTGGAACCTCCTCACCCACAAAGCAGGAGCAGAGTGAAGCAACAGAGCAGGAGCCACATCAACACCACACTCAGGGGAAATGGCTACAGAGAGGACAGGTGGTGTTAGATCTCTCTGTACAGTTTGTCAAAGAAGGGAAGAAGACAAAAAACCTAAGTAAGAGAGAAGGCAAAGCCTGCATTGGAGCTCAGAGTAGCTGAGCCTCAGAGCTACTGTTGTTTCCATGAGACATTTCTTCTGGCGGAGAGCCTTTACTGATGCAAAGCTGAACACCTCCTAATGCAGGTCAGCCACAACTGACCCTCCCATAAAGCCAGTGGAATTATTATTTGCCAGCATTAGACATGTTCAGCCTACTTTCCTGAGTGGGAACTGATCCAGATCTCTGCAAATGTATTTGTTACTCATTATGTACATACCAGTAAGATTTGTTAAGCAATTTTCAGCTTGGAAAAGATAAGTGAGTAATTCACAAACAGCTAATCACTTTTGGTGGACTGCTACTTAAGCTGTACAGTGTTTCTTCCTCAGAAAGCAGCTAGCCTTTAAAAGTCAGCAGACTATAAAAATCCTTGCTGGTAGCCAAAAGAGGGCCTTTGTGAACTGATTTGTGAGAAGAGTCCCAGAGCACTGCAGCTCATTGGTGCAACATGCTGGTGCACAGAGCTGCAGGCAGCCAGATCAGGCGTCCAGCTGAGAAACGGGATATGCTGTCCAAAGATCTGACCCTGTGTCCCTCTATCAAGGAACTTGTCATCAGCTTTGATGGAAACTCTCTGTTTCCATCTGGAGACTTGTGTTTGATCCCTTTCCCAGTCCCAGGGTATTCACCACCATCTTTCTGGTTCCAAACATCGTTTCAGCTCATCAGCTCCTGCAGCAGCACAGCACACGCTGGGGACATGGGCTCCTGTGCCTGTGCTGGCTCTAGCACTTCCCACTCTCGTGCTGCTGCTGGGGAAGGATCCCTGCAGCCTTCCCAACCCTGCCACTGTGAATCCCGAATCTAGTTCCCACATGCTGAGACCAGGAGCTGTGCCCTTCTTGATAGCAAACAACTGCATTGGTCTCTGATTACTTGATTTGAAGTCCAGCTCAGCTCCCTACAGGACAGAGCTGCAGCTTAGGATACACGGAAGACACTCAGCTCCTAAAAGTCACAACAGAGTGTCCTGGAGGGCAGTGGTTTGTTAAGGCACAGCCTTCCTGCAAGAAACAACCTGAATACAAAATGTGTGTTGTACATGTCAGGGATCTGGGATGGGAGCTACAGGTTTTGCCATATCCTCCCCAAGGGATGAGCCAAACTCTGGAGTCCTTTGAGAAAGAGGGGTGTCAGCACAGGCCATGTTGGGAACACAGGTAGTCACACCAGCAGGAGATGGTAAAAGCCCCAGTTATTTCCAATCTGGCAGATTTAGACTGGCAGGTAGAGTTAATCATAGGACAGGGGCAGCCAAACACTCTCTTCTACAATTTGAAGGTAAGTTTTTAGAGATTTAAACCAGGATGACACATTTGCAGTCTGCCTGGAGGCAGTTGGGTCAGAGACACCAAACGCAGGAGTGTCCAACCTCACTGGCTGGAACAAAGCAATACTTTGTTCTTAATACTTGGTTTTTTGAGTCTGATTTCTTTCTGTCAGCTTAAGAAGGCAACCCAGAAATCTTGGTACTGGACTAGTCTGCTCTCTGACCAGGGCCATGACATGAGGTGAAATGTCCAGAGCTCATGTCCCCAGTGAAGGGGGGTGGACAGGGATCTCCTCCCCCCACAAGGCTCAGAGCAGGCACTCACTCTGTGTGATGTGTGATGATAGCACATCACTCATCCTTTCAGTCTGGCATTACCAGGCAAGGTGGACACGGGCCAGACAGGGCTACCACTGACTTCCAGTGCTGCTGTAGCCATGTAAAGTATTTCCCCTGGCATAGCACAGAGGGCATTGATATAGACGCTGCACATGTAACACCCCATGAGCATAATGCCCATAAATGTTGATGATGCACAAGCAAGGCTAACCAAGCCAAGTCATGCAATGTCAGTGAAGCAATCTTCAGGAGAAACTGGATAAGAAAGGCCTGGCTTGTAGACTTGAGTTTTGCTGTTGCTGAAACCTCCAGAACTTCACACTGGTTTTGGACACAGAAAACCTTTCCATTGCTGTTCCCCAGCTCTGCCCACTCGTGGAGTTAGATCCCTGCTCTTCTGCTGTTTAACCATAACTGCACTTCACTTTGTGAAGTGTGTGCATGAGAAATCTCTTTCCCATAAGCATTTCCAAGCAAAATGTTCAGATGCTTCTGAAGTGCCTTCCATGAAGTGGGAAGGCAGAACTGGAAGGGAAGAAAAGGCAAGCTCTGGCTGTGGAAATTTGTTCAGAATAGAAATTTTTTTAAAATTAGTCATTAGCACTGAACATCCTCACATTTCTGGGTATAGGAAGTGTAAAAAGGTGATTTAGAAGAGCAGTTATAAGTTTCATAAACATGACTAAACTCTAAAGCTAAATGTTCAACAGGCGTGACCTTTTAATTCCCCTTTAAATCAGTTTAGCACTTTCATTTGTGTTTGGAGTCCCTCATGTTTGGATAGCACTTTGGTGATTTAAAGTACTATTTAGGAGTTTTATTGTCTCCCTTGCTTTGGAGCTGGGACCACAAATCCTCTGCTAAATGGCTGGAGGAGTTTTTGCTTGCACAGGAGCTGCTGGGAGCACCAGCCTGCCTTGGTTGTGGCTCCTCAGCACTCTCAGCACATCACCATGGGATGGTCCCCTTTTCCTAGGCAGCTCCTAAATATAATCAGCAACCAGCAGAAGCTCCTCCAGGAATGGAAGTGCAGTTTGAGCCTCCTTGGTCTCGGATCCTTACAGAAGGAGCACAGTAGAAAGACGGTGGCTTTGGGAAACCTCTTTGCCCAGAGAAAGGCATTGCAAGCAGCCAGGAAGCCACAGCCATGAGCCACACAGCACCTTCCTCACAGCTGCAGACCTGCTCTATATGCACCACATAGTGCCCAAAGCATCTTCCCAGGAGACTTAGCACAGCATCTCAGAGGGTTTGGTCTTTAGGGAGCATTAAGAGCTATTAAAAAAGTGGCCTAACCCTGAAGGCAAAGAGAGATTTGTTACAGGCACTGTGCACCCACAGAGCACTCTCCCCATGTGCTGCAGGTAAGGGCAGGGCAGCTCAGCTTTTCAGCTCTGCATTACTCCTGGCAGCAGGGCTTGTGGGCACACACAAGACTTCTCTCCATCAGAATGAGAGACACAAGCTCATTCATCATGGTGTGCTTCCAAGCCCACCTTGTGGGTACCCTGAGACTTCCTCCTCCACCAGCCTTCCAGTCACACTGCCCTGAATGGATATGGGAAGCACAAACCAAGCACTTTAGAAGCAGCTGCTTGTGGGGACTCCTTCCTCACTGGACACATCAACCACAGCCTGTGCTGGAGCCAGGGGCTCCCAGGAGCCTGTCCCAGGTGTCCCATTCCCCATCCATACAGATCCCGACCCAGCCACACTCATGCTCTGCCAGGCAGGGTGCTCCTCACTGCCATACCCAGGAGCAGGCTCACCCAGCCTGGCGAGACAGAGGGTGGCACCAGCTCAGCTGAGCCAGAGCACTGGCAGCGAGGAGCCAGTACACCATGTGGGACCCTGGAGACCAGGATGGAGGGAGAAATTCATATTAACAGCACACCTCAGCTGCCCCCTGGCCCACAGCAGCAGAAGGGCTGACGGCGAGCAGGCCTCACACAGAACCAGCAGTAATTTTCTCCTCAGCTTCATTCTCAGAGTCAGAGTCCTACGTGCACCCCTTCACCATTTTAGTTATGAGTCATGGAAAAATGTCAGCTGTAGCTGCACAGCTCGGCTCCTGCAGGGCCAGGTACATACCTCTGCTGCCAAAGCCAACGTCCTGCCACGCCTGCCTGCTGGGAGAGCATCCGAGGAGCCGGCTGGGCAGCCCTGTGCCGGGGGAAGGCCAGCGCGGCGCCGGGGGAAGGAGCCGTCACGGCAGCCGGCAAGGAGATTTCTTCCCACACCGCTTCTTCCACGCTGCCCCTGAAGCTTGTGTGCAGAGCTGGCAAGCCCTGCTGTACCCCGGCACTCCCCTGAGCCCTTAGGGAAAGGAATGGGATCCTCAGAGACACAGAGAGGGTTACCCAACCGTACGTCCTGGTGTGGCACGCGGGGTTGGATTTTCCAACCCAACCATGTGCTGACACGCAAGGGTGGGGCGGGGGAAGAAGAGTATTTCAGCTGTTAACTCCTAAGAAATTGAGGAAAAAACTTATCACTCCTGTGTAACTGGCCACAATCTTCTGTGAGCTGGTACATGCCATGCTGCAGAGGTGCCAGCTGGGGGAACACCAGGGTTTTGGTGGAAAGAGGAATGCAGGGGCCAGCAAAGAAATGTGCTGCTTTGGTGCACATTCACAGCCTTGCACAGGGTGCTGAGGAGGAAAAAGTTTTTCTAACTCAAAAGGGAAATGCTCATCTGAAACAGGAAAATGGAACTTTCTTTTGAGCACTAATAGCGGAAAATCACCTCTGCAATGGCTGTGCCTTGAATCTCTGGGTGTGCAGCAGGGAGAGGATGCTTGGGGTGGGGAAAAACACCCTGCCCCTGCCAAGTCGGCTCCCTCAGGACCCCAGGAAAGCCCTGGGGACTGATGCTGACACAGGCACAAATGGGGACATGCTGAGGTTTTGGGGAGAAACACCACTCAGTCAGGGCAACAGCAGAGGTGGCGAGTGGCCTGTGTGGGAGTCCCGGATGTGGGAAGAGAGGGTCTAAGTTCTGCAGCAATGCTGACAACACGCTGACCACAAACAGCATCACCCAAGGATCACCCAGGCAATTCAGGTTCATAAAGATAGATCCAGAGATCTGATTGCCTTTTTGGAAAAAAAAAAGTGAAATTGTTTCTAAACTAAATATTTCTCTTGGAGGAGGTGATTTTAAGGCGAGTGGAACGACACAGTGTGACACCCTTTAAAGAGGCAGAGATCATGGGTTTCATTTTAAAACTCAGAAAGTCTTTCTTGGAAGAGCACTTGTTATGGTTGAAGAGGATTCTCATGAATTTTCTGGTCCAAAAAAGGAGACAGAGATGAAGGGTAGTTATCTCTAGCCCTATAATAGCAGTCACTTGCAGAGGCCATACAATGAACACATTATAAACATGGGTGTAGCACAGGCAGAGTTTAGCTCATTGTGTCCTAGTGTTTCTAAATATATTTTGTCTTGAGGGAAGAGCAAGGGAGAAGAGAAATGAATATAGGGAAGACGCCCAGTCTTCTGAACGACTGGGTTTTCCATCAAGGCACAAGCCCACGATCTCTGAGGCTGCATCTGTGGGTAGCAGCCAGCTGCTGGAGTCCTCCTGCTGCAGGCAGCTATGTTTAGCTTCTCTTAGAAGGTGAAGGAAGCAGGAGAGGAGGAAAAAAACTTAGTCATCTTTTCCCCTCAGATATTTTGCTGTTCATTTACTTCAGCAGTACATGAAACACTTAGTCACCCTGTCTCTGACAGGCTTTTTCTATTTTTATTTTTCCAAATCAAAATAAAAAGAGATAAAGGAGGTTCCTTCCCAAATAAGCAGCTAGTGGAGGAGGCTGGGGGTGTGAGCAGCGAGTGACCAGGACTTCACCCCACAGCTCACTGGCTGCTGCAGACACCCCGGCGAGTGTTTGCAGAGTGCAGGAGGAAAGAGGGCAGGCACTGCTGCTTCCTCTCACTCAGTGACAGCTCATGAGCTGCTTCAGCAAGCTGAGGTGCCAAGCACTCTCTGGAGCTGAGATCTGCTTTGTGGCCCTACAGGCAGTTGGCACCTGCCCTCCCAGTAAAATCAGCGTTCTAACAGACCACTCATGCTCCAGGTGTTTTCCTGCAGCAAGGACTATCTTGCAACGTAAACCACACCCCCAGCTTGGATGTCCTCCATTCTCCAACTCTGAAATACAGTGTCAGAGAAGCACTTCCTTTGGGGTTGATTTTAGTAAGCCAGCCACCACAGCTCCTGCATTAGAGTCCTTAAGGATAGAAACTTTTGTCAAAACTGACTTTGTCCAACAGTGTTTTAGAACACAGGAAAATGGGTGCCCTTCCTGACTCCTCTCATCCTCAGGAGCACAGAGGAGCCTTGACACTGTCCCTTCCTCCTGTGAGCCTTTTGACTGTGAAATGCAGGCACCAACACCAAGGTGCACACTGGTGCTGAGATGCAGCCTCAAAAGAGAGAGCTTGAACAGCAGCAAGAAACAGAGTGTCTCTGAATGGAAGCACAATCTACAGCTGGGCATTTGGTTCCTCTCCTGTGCACAGTACCCTGAGGGGTCTGAGGACAGGGAGGCAATCCCCAAAACTCCCATCATTTCTTCCCACATCAGAAGCAAACCCGCTGGCATGGCAGTGACCCAGTGCACTTTGTGACTGACTCAAGATGGGGTTTTTGGAGGGCTCAGAAGGCACCCAGATGGCTCACAGCTTCCTGTTGCTTCAGCTTTACAATAAAGCAACATAAATAGATCTTCATTCTTTGTTGACATTTGATGCTGTACAGCAAAACAGGCATTGTTAGCCTAAAAATAGGAAACGCTGTGGCAGCTTTGAAGAAATTCAGCGTTTTTCCTGTACTGATGCAAACGCAGTGGCCGAGTGCCAGATGCCTCTGTCCTGCTTTGAAGAACGATGAAATTCTTCGCAGTGCTCATAAATCACCGCTTTGTTAGCACCCGGCGAGCTCCAGCGACAGCAGCAAACCCTGGTATTTCCTCCTTCTCCCTCGTAAGGGAGGGGGGGAAGCCTAATGCTGCATTTCATCCCCGCTGGAGATGGACAGCCCCGCGCGCCTATTGCCGAGCGCAGCGCAGGCGGAGGTTGCCAAGGCAGCCGCTGACGCACAGCCGGGCCCCACTTCTACATTTTTCCATGACACGGTGTTGAAGCTTGCAGAGCAGGAGGCAGCTTTCCTGAGTGAGCAACTGAGAGCTCAGCAAGATGGCAGGGCTCTGCAAGGCACGCCGTGTGCTGCTTACACCACGTTTAAAAGAAGGAGTGCACGACGCAGCCAGAAAGTTGCCTTGTTCGGAACAAATGAGTGCACATTTTCAGATCTGGCTTGAAAAAAGGGCACACCTACTACTACACCTCTCAGAGTGAGGGTATAGAACAGCCAAGGTTCCAAGCAGAGTGAGGTGTGGGTGGAGAACCAAAAATTCCTAGTGGCTTTCCCTGTGGAGCACAGGGGTGACTCCTGGGGGAGGATGGGCTGACACAGTCCTCACTCCAGCGTGTTACACAGGTACCTGGGCATGCTGGGACCAGGGCAATGGGGCTGTACTAGCACAGGCACTGCTGCCAGTCCCTTCACTGCGTCCTACCCACAGGGATGCTCATTTCCCTGCTGTGTCATCATCTCCAGAGTGATTTAAGGGGGCTGAGCCAGCCCTGCTCATGCTTGGGACGAGCCTCTGCCTTGCAGCATGCACAGAGAGCAGCAGCACAGCCTAACCAACCACAAGAGCAGCTGCTTGCCAAACACACAGTCTCTCTCAGCTCCACGTTTTGGTGGCTCTCAGGTTCAGGTCTCTCCAGATGTTCATCTTAGTTCACTGATGATTTTAACCCTCCTCTCCCACTACTGGGTACCAACAACCACAGGGATGGTCCTTCAATCAGCAGCTTGGGGCAGCAGCCTGCCCAGCTCCTTCATAAAGCCAGAGCTATGTGACACCTCTGGTCACAGCTTATCTACTTCCCACACAGCTGGAGGCTGCAGGCCAGGCTTGTGAGGTATTAAATGCCACCAAACACAATAACTTATGCAGTTTTTAACCACCTCAGAGCCTCAGAAATGGGCAACTGGGGAACTTCAAGACATTTTTGGGCATACATATTTGAAGTACAACTCAAATGTTTTGGGGGACGGAGTATGCCAGCTAGAAGTTCAGCTAACTGTTAAACAGTTTAACACATGGTGTAATTTCATCATGACAATTCAGGGTCAACATTTTAGGGTGTGTTGCCTCTTTGGTTCAGTTATTTTCCTGTGTTCACAAATCTGTTTGTCCTTCCCTGGTGTGGGCAGAAGTAGGAATATTCACATTCCATGCAGGGATCTCCTGCCCTGCAGGGTTAATTCCCCCACCACTCTGGGGCTCTGTGCAAGTACTGGGAGGCTGCAGCTGCCTCACAAAGCCACCCCTCCTAGCAATGTGCTGGCTCACAGTGTAGCAATCCCATCCGTGGAGTCAGGGACCAGCAGAAAAGTGCAAAACTAAAGTAGTAGTTCAGTGGTACTGAATCATGGCTTTGGAAACATACCCTGTCTGAAGGGGAAAAAAGAAAGGAAAAATACTGTATGTGTTTCCAAGCTCTTTAATTGCTCCTGTTGCTGATTAGGGATAGAAAGAAGCTACAGACAGGCAGTCTCACCTACAGGGTGATCACTAGAGTTTCCCAATATTTCCCTTGTAGATTTTCTATATAAAAAACAAGTCCAGCTCTCTACAGAGAAGCCCTGAGACCTTCACAGTCTCGGAAGAAAGGATACCATGATCAACTCAAAATGACAAGTTACCTTTAGGAGCTTGTTGCTTTTTGGTGACCTTGCTGAGCCCCACTGTTTGGAGACACTGTTTGGAGACACTGTTTGGGCTGTGGAGAACAAAACCTTATTTTTTACTGCTAAGTCACAACTCTGTGCAACAGAGTATAGCTGCCAGGGCCTCTCGGGGATGTAACTGGTCTTACAGGATCCCTGGCCTTACATGGAATGAAGAGGAGAGATTTGCAGAAAATGAGCTGTACTGCTTTGCAAATGTACTATCCCTGGCACATGGCAATCTACTAAGAAAAGCAGTATTTGCATTTTTTGCATAAAACCTATTTGGATTCACTGTTCCTTCACCTGTGCAAACACCAAGACTCTCTGCATGAAAAACAAGTTAGGAAGCTACTGATAAAAAAGTGGCATTTGTGATGCTACCACTTCAGGAACTACTGAAAATGTTTCAGGTGCTCCCTCTTAGAGCAGACAAAGTGTTTCAAACCACCGTCACCACAAGACATTTGAGTCCCAGTGACAGCCTTGTCACTGGGGGAGGCTCACACCTCCTCACCAGTGTACACTGCTATTACACGCCTAGGATGGCACAGCTACCTATGCACACGTCCCAGGACACCACCAGGGAGAGGGATCCATTTCTCCTGAGCTGGCATCTCCGAAATATCCAAGAAAACTGCTGCCAGCACTCTTCCTGCACATGGGCCCTGGGCCAAGGGCACAATTGCTACCCCAGGGTTCGGTATTGACCATTTGTCAGCACTTGCACAGCTCTGCACAGGAACCATGCAAATGTTGTGGCGAAATCTTCTCCATTCCTAATCACAAATGTAATTGTCTATGCAAAGCTGGTGTGCCCAGGTTGTGACTGCCTGTGCCCCTCGCCTCAGCCTGCTCACCCCTGTGTGAGGGGAAGGCAGGGACCCCCAACACCCGTGCTCCAGCTCATGAGGGTAAATGTAAAAATCTCACAAGACCTACACCTGTTGTCCAGGCAGCAGTACTGTGGATGCAGAGGAAGAATAAAAAATCCGTAAATAAAGGTATTTCATCTTGGCTAACACATGCCTATGGAAACAGCAGCACGGGTCTATCCCTCTTACGTAGTCACCAGCACAAGTAGACATGGCACAAGTAGAGGGAAGGTGTCCTGTTTCACTTAGATTATAAACAACTGCAAGCTTTTAGGGCACTACAGTTAGTGGTTCTGTAATGGAAAAGTCTATATGCTGGAAACAGTGTCTTGTTAATGAGCTAAGGTATTTTTAGTATTTTTAATAGCCACAGGGTGTTTGAGATACTAACAAAAAATGTGTTGATGAGGTGACTATTTGTAACACCTGCTGATGTGCCAGACAAGAACAAAGTATTCTCAAGTCAATGACTGGCACATCCCAGAGAGTGGCTAGATGCAGGGAGGGTAGAAGAGGAGATTTTTTGTTTTCTGTATAGAGAGGTAGTTAAAAAAAGGATCATTGAAAGCATTTGGAAAGTTTTAGCTGTGGCAAGCAACTAACAGAGACTCTTTTGGAAGATGCAGGTCCCATTAAGAGGTTATTAATTTGAGTTTAGGCAGCTCCAAAGGAAAAGAGCAGAAACACTCACAGAACCGAGGATCTGGACAAAATCAGGAGGGAAGCTGCAGCCGTGTTTCAGCTGCACAGCAAACAGTGCTGGGACTGGGGACTGGCAGCAGAGCTCACTGTGAGGGCTCTTGATTTCAAGTGGAAAGTTTCAGATGCAGGGGGATGGGTGATGCTCATGTGGGGCACCATCCTTCGCTCCACAGCACCGTTGCTTCCTTGGATGAGGACAATATAAAAAATTATCCGCTCCAAGAGTCTGGTCTCAAAAGCTGGATTTTGTGAGTCAGTCCTGGTCTTGTTGAGTCTCCCAGTCCCATTGGAAACTATGAAAAAAACCCACCCTCTCTTCAGACAAGCCTGCCCTTTGTGTCCTGGAGATCCTGTTCTGGTGCTGTGGGGCCCTTTTGCCACTCCTGTGTTGCTTTGGGCCATGAAGAGAAGGCTGTGATTTAGGGAACCACCCTGCCCCAGCTGGGCACAGGAGAGCAGCTCCTGAATTGAAGGCATGTGGTAAATTCACCCTGGATGAGTTTCCCTTTACAGAGCCCTGTTTGAGCAACTTTCTGGAGTCAGCTTTTAAAGCCTGCAACTTTTAAGGCACCCAGGAGCATTGCCTGGCTGTAGTTTAACCTTGTGATAATTTCAACCCATGTAAATGAAAGCCATAGGGGCAACTTATGCCTTTCAGCCCTGTGAGAGAGCAGCCACGCCAGCCAAGCATCCCATGTCAGCTGAGCATCCCATGCTCAGGAGCCATTAACACCTGAGTCAGGGGAAGGAGGACAGAAAGAAATGGAACATAAAGCCCAAACTCAGTGCTGGAGCTTTGCCCCTTGGGTAGCTGCATGTTTTGAGAAAGCTGAGAGCTGCACAGAGTGATTGAGAGTTGATACCAGAGCTGTGATTACTCAAATTAAGATGGCACTTCAAACCTGAGGATTGGTCCCACCATGCACTATGCTACATCATCTGGGCACGGGTGGCCAAAGATAATTTCCTTCCTGACCCATTCCCATGCCACATACACAGTGCTTGCTGCTCCCCCTCCTCATTTTCTGCTGGACAGACAAAAGAAACTCGACCAGCACCCCACTGTGCCCATCTCTTGCAATGGGGAGGGCCAAGGAAGAGCCAGATGCTCACGGTATCCTGGAGCCCCATGCCCCAGGGCAGCCCTACACAGACAGGGTGTGATGCTGATGGCGTGCCTGGCAGCCAGCTCTGTCCCTGGTCCACCAGCAGCCAGAATTCGCTGTACTATCACTTTGGCACACTCCTTCCTTCCTTGGCAAGACAGGCCAGAACTAAATTTTTCCATTGAGACGGGTAAACAAAGACTTTGCTTTTTCCCCCGTAACAAAGTTTAGCCCAGGAAGTCCCATGAGTGCAGCTGCATCCAGCATGTATATCCAAAATGGCTTGAGCTGCTGGCAGGGTATGGATGTACAAAACCTGATACAGGACAAAGCTCTGCCCTGGAAATGCACTTCCACCAATGTGTGGAATTGCACCAGAAACATCCTGTCCTTCCGCACCAAGGCCAGATCTGACCCTTGGCCGGGGTGGATTTCCCTGCCACACACCATGTGTCAGGGAGGACACATTGTCACTAGGCAGCTCTGTGTCCTGGCTCTCCCCCTAACTCCCCACAGCCCCCAGAAGCCTCCCCCTGAATTGATGTCATGTGTTGTCCCAGTGCACAAAAGGCACCCTTGGCAGGATACTGAAATGCAGGTACAGGAATTTTGCTGCTGAAGGAGCCTGGCTGCCCCAGCCAGCCTGAGAACAGAGGCTGGAAAACTACCCTGCAAAATATCTGTGCTCTGGAGTATGGAGCAGTTTGCCTCAGGGGCAGCAAAACCACAGGGATTTGCTGATGGTCATCTTCTGCTATTAGAGCAATAAATCCATTCAACTGTCAGCCAAAATGCCAGGGAAAAAGAATGTGAGCTTAGGGAAAACAGGAAAAAAAATGTGTTATTAGTTGAAAATATTTTCCAGCAACTTTTAGAGGCAGTTCAGAGCCCAGCACCAATCAGTCAGAAAACCTGCTACCTCTGAACCCATGCCAGGCTACCCCTGTGGCTATTGTGCTTCTCCTCGACTTCCTCACCCCACACAGAGGCTTACGAACTCCGAAACACTGGGAATTTCATCTGAAGCCCTTGAAGAAGATAGCAAATGCAGACTGTGCCCTTTCCCCTTCCCAGGGAGGAAGGCAGGCTAGAAGGCTCAAGGGCAGCACGAGGTGTTTACTGTTTGTGGAATTGGAGTTGTTCTGAGCCTGCATTTTGCTTGCTGAAAAAACATTTCCATTGATGCCATTTTACTGCATCCCCACTTATGCCCCTTCTCTTACCTCTCTTCCCTCTTTGGTGAGCTTTTCTGGATGTTTTCCGACGGAGGACATTGTCCTAGTAACCTCCAACTGACTTGTGGGGAAAACACGAGGTAAATCAGCCAGGTGAGTAAATATGTGGTGGCTCAGTTTCTCTTACAGCTGAATCCCTGCTGCCACCTCCAAAGGTGCCTTCAGCATGGGCTGCTGACAGCAGACAGGATCTTGTGATCCTTTTGCTCACCAGGATATTTCCAGCCACTATACTGGGGCTGCCCATCTGCAGGCAAGAAGCTCTGCCCCTGTCCCGTTCCCAGTAAAAGCGTAGACACGGAGGTGTTTGGCTGGAAAACTGTTAGTAATCCCATTTCCCGGGGATGTGGGGGCTCTTGTCTCAGCTGGAGTCCCCTGCCTTGTGTTGCAATACCCCACGGCTGCCTGGTGGGAGTCAGTGACAGCCAATTCCAGCATTCCCACTCAACGGCTCGCTCCCTGCGGAAATGAGCTGTCAGGCCTGCACAACTGAGATGACAGCTTCCAGTTGTGCTGTGCTCTCAGCTTGCAGCCCATTCCCAGTGGATGGGCAGGATCCTCAGCCCAGGTACTTTCCCCAGGTCCGGCAGGGAATCTGTTCTGATCCCTGCAGCTGATTCTGGCAGCAGTGAATGGCGCAGGTCGCTCTGTGGGTCAGGGCTTGCTCTCAGTGACCGGGAAAGATGGATCAGCACAGCACAGGGCTATCAAACTGCTCCTGCATGCCAAGCACTCTCAGCTCATGCTCAGACACATGGAGGTCCCACGCTGAAGTGCTGCCAGTCCAGCAGAGTAATCATATCACTAGAAGGGCAGTGGCCCCTCACCCTGTGGAAAAGACTGACTTTCCAGGACTGGCAGGATGTCCCTGACTGGGGCTGAGCAGAAACTCAGTTGCAGCAGTGAGACTGAGAGGCAGGAGGAAGGCAGGAGCTGGGGGTCTTGGCACTGGTGCCCAGAACATGGGATTGCTGTGGGACAGACAATCTTGCTGGAGCACAGGGCTTACCCCAAGGCTCATCTTCAAGAAGATGATGTAGAGCCAAATGTTTTGCAGGACAGACCCATGACAAGTTTCGTGACATGGGACTGGCTTGGACTACCATGATCCATCACCACTTTCTGAACTCAAGGCCAGGTTGTGCTATCTGACCACATTCATACTGGGGCAGGGTGGAAACTGAAAGCCATGGTGATGACCCAGCTGAGGGGAAAGGAGGAATCAGCTCAATGTGCTGCGATTTCCGCTCAGCCCTGCTGATTCCTACAGTTACTGAAGTGGCACTGTTTGTTGATGTAACAGGGACTGACTCAGTGGGAACAAACCCTGAGGGAAAGGTCCTTCTGAAATATTTGTTCCTATTATTTACTCTGCGGCTTAATCAGACATCTCTACAGAAAAATTAGCAATAATCTTGCCTTGTAATTTACTGAAAATGAGGTCACTGGCCCTGATTCACTCACAAGGGGCTTCATAAGAACCAAAATGCTACAACAGAAGAAAGTGAGCCCACATCTTCCACATCCCAGGACTGCCACCACCTAAAGCACATGTTGTGAACGCCTGAGTCTGAAAAGACGTTTGTTTTCATGTCCTGGGACACACCTTCCCCAGTTGCATATGGCAAACGAGGAGATATGAGAATATGCATTTTTGCTACAGCTGCATGAAAAGCCAGGTGGTGATGAATTATGCTCCATATATCCATGCTGCATATCATCAAGACGTTCTATCAAACACAAAGCTCTGACAAGAAAACGACAAGATTTGGCTTCATCCTTCCACTCTGATGCAAAGCTTCATTTGAACTTTAAGCTTATCTTTGCAATGTTGAGCATGAACATCTGCAATTTCTATGGGATCTAGAGGAAACCTCACAAGAGCAATCTAGCAGACAGCCATTTAGCATAACCACATTTCTAAACTACAAGGCAACCATATTAAATCAGGTTCCTTTCAACACACACAGAGAAGAAGAACAGGAAAGACAGAGGCCCCAGCAACTCTAGTTTGAGATTCGTGTTTCATACAGGCGACATTTTTCCAAAACATAAGCAGTAGGTAAAAAGCCTACCCCTAGATTGATTCAACTTTACCATTACTTTAAAAAAGCAGTGCAAAACAACCCACCCTCAAATTGGTCACAAGCAAGTGGAAGGTCACTGGCTTGCTTGGAAAGTCCTTGTCTCTCCACTCCCAGTGCCTCAGTGCCACCCAAGCAGTTATCAAATGCAGGCTTGTAGCACCCGGGGTCTGGCAATAAAGAATGTTTTCAAAGACAGTGGTTGGGTTGGCAGATGAGATAGCAGCAGATAAATGCACAGAAAAGAAAGTTACAGCTTCCCAGAGGAGCAGCTCTTTAATGCCATTCCCACCTGATGAGTTTCCCCTATTGCGCAGCTTCCTTGAGGTTTGCCTTAGATTTTTTGATAAGATACTGGGAGTTTACATACTGAGGAATTGTCATCCTCAGGAAGAGTAACACATGAGCATTAAAGCCTTTGGATCAGGTTTTTCAGATTCACACAAGTACTTCTCTCCACAGTTCATTACACACAGTGAGTAGCTTCACAAGTTTAGGCACCTACACAGTGCCTTCATGCTGCTGCAATGGCACTGTGTAGATTCCTAAACTCATCGAGTGTCCACTGATCCTCTCTGGGCTGTGGGACACAAACAAGGCTGTGGGGACCTATAGGAACCCAAACCTCCACCCTGCCCCTAGGTTTAGGGGGGAGCACATGGATAAGGCTGTGACAAGTGCTGTAGCCCATGTGGAAGGAGGCAATCCTGATTTGCCAGGTGCCTGTTGATCCCTGCCACCTCCCTCTGCCCCATTTTGCTCTGGCAAGAGCAGCCCACACACAGGATTCCTTCACAGCTGAGACAGCTGCTACAGCTGGCACAGAGACCCTGGACATAAGGGGTGGAGATGTGCAGGACCACTCATCCAACTAAACCCAGAGGCGGATTTTCCATCGGTGTTTCTGGGTGGTGCCCCACAAGAAACAGGGAAGGCATTGCAAAGTCACTTTGATCTGGTAAGCTTTGCCCCTACCTGATCTCATTAATCAATTCCTCTCAGAGACAGGCAGTAATTTCAATGGTATGCTGCCAAACTCCCTCCTCCTCCACTCCTTGAGTGATCCAAAGGTGCTTTACATACCACAGCACCTGTGCCCGGATCAACAGGCAGAGCACCTGCCTTCTGCTCTCCACTCTCCTCCACCAGTAAATCTGGTATTTCACACCCTACACGCTCACACTTGCAGGACCAAGCAGTGAAATTTTCAGTTTTAGCTTGATTCATCCTTTTTGCACCATTTCTCCCCAGACTTGTCCCTTGTGCAACAGCACACAGAGCTACATCTCCAGCAACAGCCCCTCGGTTTCACAGGCTATGGCAGCCATCCCTCCCAGCAAGTTACACGTATTTTCCTAGGAAATGTGGCAAGCACTAATCCCATTGTTTTCCTATTACTTCTGAAGAAAAGATTGCACTCAGCATTTATCACCCCCAGATCTCCCTGATGACGTGGGACATTCGTTTCTTCATCCCCATGGGACGCAGTTCCATGGACTCCGTCACCGCTGGAGCAGACGGAGGGGTGGGCAGGGAGAACACAGCCCTTTCCAGCAAGCAGTGGCATCAGCTTGTGAAACATGCCAGGGTGTTTCTGATGGGCTGCCCTGCACAGCAGACACCGAGTGCTCAGGAATTGAGTGGTGACTGAGATGAGGCAAATTTCCTTTGTCACTGCCAGCACTTGTGGGGGTGGCCATGGCACGCCAAACAGGCAGCACCAGGTACCAGGAAAGCACAAGCAATAAAGGGCCTGTGTGCTGCAGCACAGAGTGGTGAGGGATGAGGGAGAAGGGTGAGATGTGAGGAAGAGGGAAGGCAGAGTAGCCCTTGCCTGCTAGGCTGGAGGGCTGAGCACTGCCCTGCTTCTTCCCCATCATTTAACCCCAAAAATCCTTGCACTGCCAAAAAACAGCTTCTTACAACATTGGTTCAGTGAATCTCAGCTGTCCTTGAGAACAAAAAATCTCTCTGCAGCTCAAGCCAGTAAAATCTAAGTAGCGGGGTGGTGAGGCTGTGGGACACCATTCTGAGGATGCAAGTGGGTTAGGCAAAAAGAACCCTAAATCTAAAGTCTGATAGCATTTCATGGAGACACCACAGCCTGCATTCAGAGATTGCTCAAATATTCCCTGTTGTGATGGAAGGCCTTTTATCATAAGTCAAATCAAGTAAATGACTTTTCCTCCTTATTCATTAAAACATTCTCTGCACCTGCCTATATAGTCAGTGGCCCATAATTTGCCTGAGACAAAACACTGCACTGCCACAGGAATAAGCATCCTCGAGGCCCTCATTTCCAGAGACTGAAGGCACTTGAGACCCCTGAAACCAGAGCTCTGTCCTCCCCCATCACCCTGCTATGCAGCCACTTCACCCACACCAACCTCCCCCTGTTCCCATCTCTCTACCACACAAAACCAGCCGTGCCTCAAACTGTCCAAGCACCTGTCACTCCTTCCTGTCTGCCCCCACCAGCCTACCTGTGAGAGGAATTCCCACAGCAGCCCATCATCGCTGGCTGGCCGCGGGCACCCCTGCATGGCAGTCCCGGGGGAAGGGCTCGTCCGCGCTCACGCTGCAGCCGGGACTCGCAGAGCTCCGGGAGAGGCAGTGCCCAAGACACTACGTGCTCTCCTGCCTCATGCTTTGCTCCTCAGCCTCTGACGACAGGTCTCTGCTGTGCCCAGGAGCCTTTATAATTCGCACGTGGTGATTCCTTAAGCTAGAGGCAGTTTTCCCAGAGGTTTCCCGGATCTCCCGTGCAAGGCTACTGCCATAAATCAATTGGATTGCTTAGTCACCTCTGTTTGTCCAGTCAGTGCCAAGGCAGACCTGCTATTTCACAGCATGTACTGTACTGTAAGGAGCCAGTTCCTGTAAATTAGATGCACCACTGCAAACTGAATCGCATATTGTTTTCTACATCGGCTTGTTTTCTGCTGGCCTGGAAGAAACATACTTTACAGCCATAAATAAGACTGAGAACAAAAAAGAGTTACAGAGTCATGTTAAAGGCTGCCTGACAGAGGGCCATGTGTGCCTGGGAGATTGCAGTGTGATTCCAAGGGCTGAGGAGTGAGGAAAGGTCTGAAAAGTGCTCTGTGCTCCAGCAGGCACTGGATATGCTCACTGAAGCCAGAGTTTTTCCCTGAGGGCCACTGAAGTATGGAGGGCCAAGACCCTTCATGCAGTGTTTATGAGCATGAAGCACTGTCTGAACCAAAAGCTGCACTTCAGCCTTGCCAGCTTCAAAATGGGCTACAAACCAGAGGTATCCAAGGAAGTGGGTGCTTAAGGTAAGGTTGACCTCTCTGCCAAGCCTTCCTCGTTTCTAAAATGGAGCACTCAAGGACGCCTGTGACATGATTATTCCCACACAGATGTGAGCCCTGGAAGCAAGACAGCATTTGCTGTCCCCAGCCAGGGGGCTGCACCCCACAACTCCTAACAAAGGGCTCCCATGCCTGCCCCTGGCACAGCCACAAACGTGCTCACAAAACCAAGGGCAGAGAGCCTGGTGGGTGTCATTTCAACAAAGGTACAGAGAGGCCCAAGTCAGCTGGCAGAAGTTGCTGGAAAGCTCTACTTTCATCACCCCTCACTCTGTTCCTCCACAGGGGCTCCCAAAAAGGAGGGGAGCTTCTCCAGTGCTTGCAGTCACTGTGGGGACATATCCACCTCTTCCACTTATATGGACAAAAAAACTGTGTCCATCTCTTTTCTGCTGAAAAGGTTTGCATTTCAGTTTTCCTTACCATATTGATTATAAAATCCAACTTTTGACTTGTGTGCTGGATTAAATACAAAATATTTACCAATCTGGAAAGCCTTTGGCAAAGGAGGAGAAATAATCAGGAAAGCCTGTGTACTAATGCTGAGATAATGTTTAAAGTAAACAGGAATTGGGGCCTATTTGTGGTACATCCTGTACAATAAAACAGATGAAAAGATGATGTATATTACCACCAAGACCTTATAGTAAAATGTGCAACTTCTAATAAAACTTTTCTGCATTTCAGAGGCAGATTGTTTGAATCTTGAGAGAGGCAAGTCACTGATGATGGCTGCAGGCAGAAGTGACTGACAAAAGTAGCCAAATTGCTTCCACCAAAGGAGTTTCCGTAAGAAGGTTGCAGAGTCCTCAGGAGCCTGCCCAGAAAGTCAGTGCTGCCAGTCTCTCTCTGGATTTGGTGCCTGGATTTAATGGGTTGACTTGCCAGGAAAAAGGGTAGTGAGAGTAATTAAGGAAAAATAGAGAAGGGAAAACCACAACAAGAATTAGTACAATGCTCAGGAAAAATATCCAATTGCAGGGAAGAAATGCTAAGTCCCTGGTAGTAGCAACCACACTCAGCAGCCAAGACACAACACATCTGTCTCTGGGACAGTTTCTTTTTCTTTGCCATCATGATGGAGTAGGGAAGGGACACTGGGAGGCTGGCATGCCCATCTCCTCTGGTGACAGCACAGCAGGTGAAGCTGGGCCAGATTAGATTCATGCTATGGCTCTTCTTAGCAGAGCCCCAGTTCCAACACAGCTGCTGCCTGCCTGCTCCTGTCCCCAGCTGCCAATACAGAGCTATGTCCCAGCAGTGTCCCCTGCTCCCCAGCCTGTCACAGCCAGGCTGCCACAACTGCTGCTGAAGCTGCCACAGGAACAGGGACAAGGCTACACAGGGAGAAGGCTACAGAAATTCAGACCTGTTATATCCTCCAAAGGATGAAGCTGTTCCCACCCCAGGCTGCCTTCAATGCAGAGCACATTCGTAGACACCTGGCTTCTCCTACCCAGAGGCTTGATGAAAACTTGACAAAAACCTCATCAAGTTGTAATGGCAGCTTTGGGAATGAAATGTCCAGAAAACCTAGGCAGAGACTTCTTGCTGATAGCAGAGAAACCCAAGGGTGGATGCTCACAGTCCAGGACATCCCTTGCTAAGGGAGGTACTGTAGGTCCAGCCTAGCAGCCTGAACTTCCCCAGACAGGTGCCTGCAACAGAGCATCCCTGTGGCCTCAGCATGCCATCCTTCCCCAGGCTGTGGTGAGACATGAAGCAGAAGTGGGCACTGGTCTGAAATGAAGTGACAGAAGCCCGTCTCACTCCAGGGTTTGTAACAAATGCCACTCACGCCTCTGCTCGTGACCACCCTCTGAATGAGCAGGCTCTTTGTGAGAAGTTTTATTGGTGAGAGTCACAGAGGTGCCCTGGGTTTAAAGATTCACCAGCTCTTTCCCATTCCCCAGGCCACATAAACACCACGTTTCTATTCTGACTTCAGCTATTACAGCAACTAGGGATGTTTGTGATTTCTGTGAAACTAGAAGTAAAAGCAACCTTCATATTGGACAAATCATGAAGGGCTTCTTTTTAACAATCCTTTTTTATTGAAAACACTTCACTTAAATTTCAGTGAGAGTATTGCTTTCCAGTAAGAATGGAGGAAAAACTGAAATAAGTTTTGGAGTTGGGTCCACAGGGTGTAAATATGACTGAAGCACTTGTCAATGCGTGGGTGGAAGCGCTCACATCCCAGAGCAGGAGCTGAGAGGGGAGGATGTTACTTGTGGTCGCCCAGACCCAAGAGCTCCTGTCCCCATCCACACCCTGCACCACAGCACAAAGGACATGTAAACCTCAAATCATGTTCTTCACCCCAGACAAAAACTCACATCTTTAGCTCTGAAAGTCCAAGCACTGGCAGTGCCAGTGGCCACTGCATGTGCAGATGTGCTGCCTGTGTGTCCATGTGTGCTGTGGCACATGTGTTGGGAAGTTATTCCTGCCATCCCTGAGACTGACACACACTGAGCAGGTGCCTGGCAAAAGCAACACCATGCCAAGAAACACCATAACAGAACGTGAGGTCTCTGGGTTCTGGGTGTGTATTCCTGGGTGTGCACACTCTGCTCCTGCTCCTCCTCAAGCCACTCACAATTAACCTCCTAAGGTCTCTTCCACCTGCATGTTACTGCACCTCAGGCCAGCTGAAAGGGGTTGCAAGAGAGGAGCAAATCTGAAGAGGAAACCTGTAGGCCCTCGTTTGAGGGTAGAAAAGAGATGTTTTTATCAGTGCTAACCTGCTCACCTTGGCAACCTGCCACCAGAAGAAGGAAACATACTTCTTCTCTCTTTTATGAGAGGTTAAGGACTCCCCTCAGTATGAGGCCGTGTACATCTCTGTGGTCACACACTCCTGTGGCATCTGGTTTTATGTCTGGCCTCACCTGTCTGCCCCTTCTGCAGTTACTCGGGGAAGGTGGCCCTTGAAAAAGGAGACCCAGCACTAACCAAATTATGGATTATTAACATTCACAGAGCTAATCATTGAAAGGAGTTGTACAGACCCTCTACTGAAAGGGATGAAACTCCCACAGGATCAGATATGCTGCTTCTTTGCAGAGCAGATCCTGGGGGTGCCTAACCCAGCAGCAAACAGCCAGGCATTGGAGACAATCCCTGTTGTCCTGTGCTGGCTGCGTGCAGGCAGTGCAGCCTGGCTGGGAGTTGTGCCAGCTCCCAGCCTGATGGGATGGTAAAAAGACCCAGACCCACCACTTGGAGGAGAAAAACAGTGCAGGAGGAGTGGGGAATTTCTGTGGAAATTCTGCCACAGACCGAAACTCCAAGACTGTCAGTTGGCAGAGTCAGAGGGTCCACCTGTAGCAACATGTTTTGCTGGACCAAGGAGGAAAAAGACAACCACTTGTCTGAACAGAGGAGAGGCAGAGGAGAGCCCAAGAACTGGAAGAGCATCCCTTCCCACAGGGCCACATAGCCTAATGGCACACAACACATAGCAGCAGCCAACAGGACTGCCTGGACTACCCAAATCCACAAAACATGGTAAGGAACAACAGTGAACACAGGTCTCAGAAGGCAGGTGGTGCATCCCCAGTAAAGCCTTCTCCTGGTAAATAACGATGCACGTTGGTCCCCAACATGCCTTGGGACTGCAAGCTGGCTGTTCTCTCCTGTCCATCACCTCCCTGCTGTGGTGCTCATTGCATCAGTTTCTCCCTTCAAAGTGTCTCAATCACCAACACATGCCAATCACCCAGTACCTGTACCTGCAAATCCTGCTTTTTCCAGGCCCACCACATGAACCACACAGGCTGTGGATGGGAAGCTGGGGAACAACCCCAGCACTTCAACTGCACAGCTCCTGTATGAGGGAATACGATGAACCAGCCATTGCCTGAAACCCCTGCTGATGTACCTCAGACCTATCCCAAGTAACATCCTTCTCTCAGTCTTGAGACCTTCCTGGCAGCTAGGTCCAGCTGAATTTCATAAAGCCTCCACAGCAATCTCTGGGTCTGCTGGTGATGCTCAGCAGTTTCCCTCCTGACACAGAGCAGGATTGAAATCCTTGTGCTGAAAGGGCAACATGCAGCCATACACAAACCACCTGCAGACCAGAGCTGCTCACTCTCTAAGCAATGCTCATGTAGTATGCAGAACCTGGGGGAGCCCTTTGGTCCTGAACACTTCACTCCTTGCTTAAACAAATATAATCTAAAACCACCTACTGAAGAACAGGTACGTTCTTCCTCTCCCTAGGTAAAAAATTCAGCTGCATACCTTAAACCAAGTATCCTATTGCCTTGTTTTTCCACATTTCTCTTCATTTTCTGTTACAATAAAGCATCTCAAGCAGCACTACCCCTCAGACTAAAACCGCAGGAAAAGGGTGGGGCTTTATAACAGAGCTCACACTGTGTGTTACTTGTGTAACCCTTTGAGGTGGCAGCCAGGTCCTCAGCTGGTGTAAATGTGAGCTGGGCTGAAGCTAAGACAGCCTGGGGACTTCACAGCAGGGGAAGATGTTGCCTACCAAGTCCATCAGTGCAAGATGCTCAGGGACACTCTGCTGATAGCACCCTCCAAGGAAGAGCCACTTGGGATCACTGCAAGCTTTGCATGGCATATGCTGGGAGTTCACACCAACTTTGGGAAAAAACTGCACACTTTTGGGTCCTGCTCCTGCGGTCCCTGAGACTGACATTGGGCTAGTGCAGTGACCTGGGGCTCATCATTTGTGATGTGAGGTCTAAGGAGCTACAAAACTTAAGGCTTTCACTGTCTCAGGTGCTGCATTTAATAGGAAACTGGGCAAATGCTGTTACTCAGAGTTCCAGCTATGAGGGCAGCAGAGCCTGCTTGGCTCACATCACAGCAAGTGCATTCCAGGTGTTTGCTCTCAGCTGTGCCCCTGTTTCACAGGAAGATGAACCCACATGAGAAGCTGCCCTCTTGTTCAGAGCACAGCCTGTCACTACCTCAGAAAGCTGTGGGCCTTTGCCATGGGCCAGGCAGTGCCTCTGCAGCCCCCTCTCCATTGCAGACAGCCCCAGCCCATCAGTCATGGAGGCTGCAGTGCAAAAACCCCATCCTGTCTCTTCCAATGTTCAGCTTATGGTCACTGCTGGAATCCCACATGTGGCTGCCTATCCCAGCCTGCCAAGCTGCAAGCAGGTGGCTGGGGTGCTCCCCCAGCCCTTTCTGCCCTTGGCACAGGTGGGCTCAGAGCATCCCACAGCAGGAGTTCCCCAGGGTGGCTCTGCATGGAGCCCACTAATTTCTTCTCTGTGTGCATGTCCTCACAATTTCATCTCACAAAGTGTGCGTCGATTTACCAGACAGGGTAGAGTAGAAAAGAATGAATGGAAGAGTTTTTGCAATGATCTTAGGTATTTCACTTGAAACCCATTCGTTTGCAGGCTAAATAATTCCATCTATAAACTTTGTCGATCTCCTTACTCACTTTTCTTCACCAAGACCTTTTCACTTTCAGCCTGAGGGGCGACAGAGGAAGGCAAGAAGTCGTGTTTCACACAGGCTTTTAAACAAAATAATCTGGAAACTATTACAGTAATGTGAAACTGGCTTAATGATCCCCTCTGAACAGATTTAAAGAATTATTGGGGTTATTACTGGGGTGAGACAACATGTTTCAACAGCTAACACGAATGTGGAAATAGAAATGTGCTGCTCCTCTGGGCATTACCAGCAAGCGATCTCAAGGCACACACCTACCCTTAGAAAACTTTGTGTTCTGAGACCCCAGGACACAGAAGAAAATGAAAGACAGGAGAAGGGGGGAGGGAGCTTTTAGAAAATTAATTGCACAAAAATAAGACTTTCTAACCCACCTGCTGCCTAAGAATGAACTCTGCATATTGCTAGTATTGGTTCTAACAAATACGTGTCTTTTCTTGACTTGTAAGATTAAGAGCTACCCTGGAAAACCACTGAGGGGGCATAAATATTGAGAATATGTGACTTGGGGACCCAAGCTGCTCTAAGTGCTTTTGCAGGCAGAGGAAATGCGCAGCACAAGAATGAGCAGCCTCCAGTAATGGAGTAAGTGAAAGAGAAGTTCAATTACCACTAATCAGACCCAAGCACTAAAAGCATTTGCCCAACATCACCCTCATTAGATTAAAACTCTGTTCTCTTCCACAGTGGAGACTGTTAAATGAGCTCAGGCCATACCAGGGACTCACAACCTCCATGAGCATGCTGCCACTCCTTACTGCAGAGACAGACAATCCCACCTTTTCCTACAAATATCCTTGACCTACTCAGTCAAACTCTGCCATCCTCTTGTTGCCCATCCTTTGGGGAAATTTTCTGCCAAGGATGTGCCTGTGCATGTTAATTGCACAGGGAGTTTTAAAGATGAGGCAGGGGACTTGCAGACCTAATTCTGGAGATAAGGACACGTGCAGGGACTGGAACAAGGAAGGAGAGCAGGGCTGCAGGGAGCTGGCTGGGGCAGCCAGAGGACATCTCCAATA
Source organism: Trochalopteron elliotii (assembly GCA_024734555.1). Classification (NCBI taxonomy): domain Eukaryota; kingdom Metazoa; phylum Chordata; class Aves; order Passeriformes; family Leiothrichidae; genus Trochalopteron; species Trochalopteron elliotii. The sequence goes on from JANPWX010000271.1 coordinate 2,077,964, forward strand.
CAGACAGGCTCCAGATCCACCTCTGAGGGATCCCATTAAATAACTGCATCTGCATGGGCTTCTCTTGGCACATCCCATGAGTGTACCCACAGAGATATGGTTATTCTTTTCCAGCTGGTCCTCTCACCAGGGGAAAGAAATTGTCTCTCCCTCAGAACACTTGGCAAGGTGGCATGGGGCAAATGGCACCACTGGCAACTGGGACTTTTCTTTCCTGTCACACTGGTGCCTCCCAGTGTGAGGTAAAGCAAAGTAACCCCCAAACCTCTGGCAGAAGCAGGCAGGAGAGCTGAGATAAAACCAGGCAGTCCCTTCCACAGTGAAGCAGAGAGTGATGGGGTCAGCAGCAGCACTCCCTGAAAATGCAGCACATCTCCCTGCTCTTCCTGAGGCCCTTAGGAATGATTCACAATAAAAACTGCAGACACCTGAGGAACTACAGCCTGCTCCAGCATCACAGTTCAATTTTTCAGTGTTTGAGGTGCAGAGGACTTCTGCACAAGCCCTGAAATTTGGCACACACTTCCTGTGTGCTACATGCATGGAGGAGACATGAACCCAGCTAGATACCATGAGATTGTTTGTATTCATTTACTGTAACATTTTGTCCTCTGGACTGAAATTCATCTCACCTATTTTTAGACATGTTCAATGTAGATGACTGCATCTATCCTAGTTAACTCCTTTTACAGTCACAGGGCTGCTCAGCCTCAGCTACTCTCATGCTGTGCAGCAGGTCACATACAGCGTGTTCTGCAGAGGCCTGTTTCTCCCCAGAAAGGGAGGCTGGCTCAGATCTAGCTATTTGCCACAAATCCCACCCCAGCCATCCATCATTAAGTACTTTTAAATCCTTGTTTTCCAAGCTCTCCTTTCTTCCCGCTGCCTTTCCATGTCAGCATTGCATGATGCTTCCTTCCACTACTTTTTCACAATGCAACTTTTCACATTACTTTCCCCTCCACTTTGCTCCTCTTCCACCTCCAGATCAGATTTTGCACTCAGTTTCTCCCAAACTTCCCATTCTGCCTTCACCCCATAGCACCCATCTCTCCTCCCGCTCTTCAGCCATCATTCAGAACCCAACACAGTCGGACACAACTCCAAGTAAAAGCAGCTCCATCAGCCTCTGCCCTCATCCTCATGGGACACTGCTCCACCACAGCTCTGCCACCCCACCTTGGAGCACCCACGCCCTTCCCCTCGCCCCCACTCCCGCCACCACTGTGCCCCCGGGGCTGTCCCCACGTCCCCCACTCACCCCCAGGGGCTCACCCCACAGAGCTCCACGGCGCCATCCCGGCTCTGCCCGGCCTCTCCCGGGCGCTGCTCCGTTCTGAGCGCACTGGGACGCCGCAAGGACGCCCACAATTTACACGTGGCTAGAGCAGATTCCCAGATGGCTTCACAGCTTCCCTTGTATTCTCTTTAGTCTTCCTGGCCCCCGTGGTCATTTCCCTTTTCCACCTGCCTTTCCCCTTCCTGCCCGCCTTATCTCTCTCTCCTGGCCCTGCTCTCCCACGCCGCGCCGCTCCCGCCCCACGGCTGCCCCATCCCTGTGCACCCCTCGCTCCCGGCACTCACGGCATGGTCTCTCCACTCCGCAGCTCCCACCGGCCTTTGCCTGGCTGCAACGTGAGTGTCGCAAGAGGAGGACAGCTGAAAAGACAATCAGCGAAAAACCAGGGAGAGTCTGCAGCTCGGCTTGACAGAATGCTGGAGAAAATAGTGTCAGAAAGGAACCGTGCTCTAGTTCCAGCTGGAGCATCTGACGGGAGTGAAAACCCCTTGTATGCCACTGTGGGACCAACTAAATGCAAAAGAAAGTGATGTGATGGCAGAGGAGAGAGGTGAAATGTGGACTAAGGGGTGGAAAAAGAAAAAAGAGAAAAGTAAACAGGAAAAAACAGGTAGATTCTTAGAGCCATTTCACATGGTTTTTTTTTAAAGTTGCACTTCCTTTGAATTATCTGTGCTGGAAGTATTTTCAACCCAGCTCCACTTCCCTTGAAAGATTCATTTAGCATGCATTCAGTTCTCAGATGAACTTGCAAGTGTCACTAAAATGTAGGATCAGCCTCAATTCTGAGATTGACAACTGTACATCTTCCTCCTTGATAGCAAAATATTGTCTCTTATCCTCTCCCTCGCTCCTCACCTACTCTGACCTCTCCATGCCCAACTCCCAATAAAAGCAAGTTTACTTTTCCTCCAAATAGCATGGTAGGCATCTCAAAATTACATAGGATCCTGATCAAATTATCTCTTAACTCATCTGGAATCTGATAAAAGGACACCACGGAAAAGCTTTCTGTTTCACCCCTGGGTGCATATGATGTACATCATCAAAAAGAAATGCTCTGTTTGCTTACAGAAAGAGCAGTAGAAGACTTAAGTCCTCTTGGCATGAACAACAGCCCTGACCTAGGAAGAGAAACTGCAGTAATTTCAAAATTGTTGACTGCACTTTCACAGAGTGTACTCAAACCGCTTTTTCCATTGATCTGACGACCCTGGTTACTCAAACAGCTCCTCAGCCTACTTCCTGTTCTGCTGGAGAGCTCAGCAGCCCTGCTAAGAAACAGAGGGAAAAAAAGCAAAAATCTAACTTTATTTTGAGGTCATCAGAAATAGCTGTGGTGGATGGTTCCTATTTTTGTTCCAAAAATGTATTTATAATTTTCCTGCCATCAGAGGGCACAGCAATGTGACCTGTCCTGCTCCCTGAGATGCCAGTTCAGCACAGTTGGTGAGCTGAGCCCATGCATCACTGCCAACAGGTCCACATCTCTGAGCACGGGGGAAACTCAGTCTTTGTGCCACATTTTGTTGCTGGTCTCCCCTTGCTGTGATTTCAGGTCCCTTGAAGGAGCAGATGGGAGTGGGATTTTGCAATACGGGCAGCTCTCCATGGTCTAGCCATTAATACAAACAATGCACTTAACCCAGCCATCTGTGGTTCGTGTTATTCTTACTCTGAATCAAATTTATCCATTGTGCAAGCCCACCAGACTCAACAGAGATACAACAGAGTTGATTTGGCCTAATCTGATTCCAGTCTTGCAGCTAAAATGAAGCGATGTTCTAGAGTGCTGAATCTTCTCCATAAAGGTGACAGGAAAGTGTAGTTCAAGTTTGCTGACCCTGGTTCCTGCAGTAACAAAAGAAGACAGCAAGGGACCAGCAGACAGCAGCAAATAAACTCCTTCCAGTGAGATCAGCTGGAGCTGCCACTGCAAAATCTTCCACTGAACCTGCACCTGGAGTCTCCCATGCTTTTCCAAAAACCACAGGATATTTTTTAGATTAGTGGTGAAATCTGTGGCTTATCACCACCCAATACAAAAATTAAAGCGTCTTAGGGGTTTAAAGGGGTTAGCAGGTATTTTCCAAAGTATTCTGTCTTTGGAGAATTTATTCCCCAAAGTTCTTACACTCGCTGAGACATTTAAGTGCCATCACATTGTTAGTGTTTCCTGTGCCAGAGCTTGTTTCTCAAATCCCTGCTAGCTTCAATAAACACTGACACCAAGTAATAACATTCAGTATGTGTGTTGCAATGTGTGCTGTGTTACAGCTGGCCACGCTGCCTAAAACTGACTTCAATTTAATTCCCAAGCAAGCAACTTCATTGCGCAGTATATGGAAAATGTTGCTGTTATGCAAACCTCTGTTTTCTGACAATAGCCAGTAAAGCTGCCTTCCTCCCTCAATTTTACATCCTGGAAATATTCTAATTCTGTTTGTTACACCATCAGTAGTTGTAGCTAGCTTTCCAAAGGCAACTGCTCTCCAGAAGACCATCTGCATGCTGTATGCAACTTTCAGAACTGCCCTCCTGGTGTGACTTCACTGAAGTCAACCCTGCAGATGGAGCACCTGGGAACAGCCCACCAGCTGGAATGCGACACACACAATGTCCGGGCCTTTGCTCTGAGGATTAATTCCCTCTAAACATGTTCTAAGGGCATGCTAAAAAGAAGAATATACTTGCTTTCTTCCCAGTGAGGGAGCAAAGATACATACTCATCAGCTGGAAAGGGGAAAAATGAACACTGTGGCATCTTAATTCAAGAGGCAAACTGGGGAACATGTCAGCGTATCTGATGAGAGTAAGCTGAAATCCAAATATCATTAGGGCTTCTAGAGAATGCTTGGCATCACTTCACACAGTGCCTCTGCACCATTTAATGACAAGGTGGTTAGAGATGGTTCAACAACCCTGGCTGGTATTTTCTGGGACCTATCACAGCCTAAGATTCCTTGTTGAAAGATGTATACAACTTTCCATAGATCATCCAAATGCAGTTGCTCTGTTAGAAAGTTGCTGCCTCTTCACTTAAACATAATCAAAGCTGTACTCCCATCTCCTGGCAGCTGCTTGTGTCAAAGACCTGTGAATCACTTCTACAAGTAGAAAAAGTAATCACAGTTTTCAAAATGTGTTTTATATAAACTACTGACAGGGGGGGAGTGTGGGCCCTCTTGTGCAGTTTGTACGGGCCTTGCTCTTCAATGACCGCCTGTATCTCTTCCTGCACTCCTGCCTCTGGATTCAGCTGGGAGAGAGGACTCTGAGTTTGGTAGGGATGCAAGAGTCAAACACCACCTGCCCTCCCAGGCCTCACAGCATGCATACAAACAGGAAGGCAGATTTTGCTGTAGTTGTGTATGGGCTTTTTGTTTCAGCTGGGGCGGGGAGGGAGCACTGGCGTTCTGCGATTGTTCCAGGAAAGCCGAATCGGCTTACACGCTCTGCCCTCCTGGCCTTTCTTTCCACTCAGCCCCATTCTCGACTCAGAGAAGCAGCTCTTTCAACAGACCCTTTGCCCACTCCTGCAGTTTTAAGGTGAGCTCTGCCTTGTTCTCACAGCCCCTGGCTCTTGCAGTCATCAGGTGGCTGAGACTCTTGAGTTTTGATTTTTTTTAAAAAAAAGTACATTTCTAGGCTTCTGCCTTGCAGACAACAGATTGAAAAATTGTCCTGAGAGTGACTTATAGGCATAGACACCAGGAAAACAACCAAATAAGCCCAGCACTTCCAAAAAATCTGAAACTTTTGGTAGTTTTTAAGGCAGTCCTCGTTTTCTGGGAGAGCTTGAGTTGGCAGTGTTTTAACAGTAAATGCATGGTTGAGGGAAATGCATCAGTGATGCACTCACTGGCCTTGATTCCTCATCCTGCTACAGACATTGATCCCTGCCCTCTCCACTGCTGGGAGACCCCGAGCCACCACAGAAAGTATCAGAGCCATCCCAGCAGGGAGCACAGACTGCTCTGATGCTCAGTCACTGCCAGCCCCTCTCCTCTATCATAAAAACATCCGTGTCCTGTCCACACTATGAGATCCATGTGTCAGTAACACTCAAATTACAGCAGGCCAGAAAAATGCTTACAAACCTGCCTGTTTCAGGTGAAACCCAGGACTTTCCCATTAATGGAGAAGGGTCTTTGCTATGGCCCCTGCCCTAAAGGGGCTGATGTTAAGAAGTTTGCCATCCCACACTGTAGCATCTATTCTCTTCCTCTTTTGTGCCCGAACTCTCCCAAGGCACACAGAAGAGGGGCTCAGGAGACAATGGAGGTAAATCTCAGCAAAGGAGGCTCCACTCAGTCACCAAGGGATGAGGAAATGGCACAATGTGTCTCAGCCAAGCAGAAAACACAGCAAGGAACAGTAAACTTGACTATGGCTCATCATACAGCAAACACGTGTGTCCCTTCCCCTCTGCCCGGGGAAACTCTGCGGCACGTTTTGGCTACAGCAAAGTGATTACCAGCTATTTGCTCATTTTCCTTTAATGAATCAGTTGAATGAGACCAGTGTGAGTGTCAGGGGAGTGAAAGTCTGTCATTCAGCTGTCTGTAAACTCCAAAAGTCCTCAGAAGATTTCTAAATCAGATTTCAGGGCCTCGGGAGTTTGGGTTATTTTTCTAAATGAGGTTCGACACTGCATCTTCTGGGGAAGATGCCAGTTATCTACAAAACTACAGCTCTTATTAATTTGATACCACAGGTTTCAGTCTGAATCACAGCAATGTGTGGTTGACCTCAGAATAAAATAAAGTACTTGCTCCATGGCGTTAGACTTAAGTGTTGGCCAGCATGGGAGCTGGATTTATTTTTTAACACCAGAGCTCATTCAAAAAACTGTGGGAGAGGAGATGTTCATGTTGGGTGGGACACAACTAAGATCATGGGGCCGTGAAAGGAAAAGTCCATAACATCTCATCTGGAGCCAAAGCAAAAGGAGGTGTTTCATTTTGGGTTATGAAAATCCTAAGAAACCTTTTCTCTTCTCTTCTTTCAATGTGTTTAAGTGGTGAGGTCAACTTTTAAGTGAAAAAATGCCATTTTGAATCAAATCTACATTTCAAATACTTGTAAAACATAAACAAACGCTCCCCAAAATGAAACAGTTCATTCTGAAAGTGTCAGAATGACACACGCACTGCTATTTTTAACATCCCTCCTTCTTCCCCCACCTCTGTATTTTTTTTCTAGGCCAGAACTATTCAGAAAATGTGTTTGAATTTGTGAATCATTTTGACTCCCCCTCTTCCCTGACATTTGCTGGAAAATCTATTCTCTGCCAAAAAAACTGTTCTTCCAGATCCAGCCAGCTCCTACAATCTCCTGTCCTGCCAGGGTTTGTCTGGCTGGGTCTGAGACTCTGGCTGCCCTGGGGACACAGCACGGATGGTCCAGAGAAAGAGCAGGCCAGGAGGACAAACCTCAGCCTCCATCCAGGCAGTGATGGGCTCTGAAAAAGCTCTGAGCCACCCTCTCTTGAGACTGAACAGGGAGTCTGGCTCCAACAGAGGCCACCACACAGAAGGAATTCCTCATCAGGCTGTGGCTTCCAGATTTGAGGGGAGTGCTTGGAGTTTTGGTTCTCTTGGAAAAATCTTGCATTCAAAGCCAGCCCCCTGAAGGTTGAGTGGATGTACCATTGCAGCTTGGAGCTGTCTCCTATCAAGGTTACAGAAAATCTAGTTTTGGATTCAGTCAAGACATGAAAGCTCTGAGGCTTGCAATGCAATGCAGAGGTTTGATTCTTCATAGCCTGGAGATTCACAGAACAATTTATGCCTTTGCAGTGCAAGTGTAAATGTTACCACTCCCATTTGTGAATGTTTTGCTCCTACCCTGAAACTTTTAGCAAGTGGAAAACTTGGATCTCTTTCAGTCCTCACTATCTCTAAGTCTTGCAGATTTTTTCAGGATAGCATCCCTAACAGAGTATTTCCAGTTTACCCACCCAACTAAAATTTGCCTTCTGGGCTCATCACATCATACCCCCATTTCTCATCTCAACAGCCTTTGTTCTGCAAAGATCCATCAAACTCCTTACTGAAAGACTGCTTTATGAATCTGCCATTTGGCCCTTCTGTGGCTCTCAGCCTCCCTACCTTGATTCCTTCTCCTGAGGTGCATGTTCCTTGGCTTTTCTTTCCAGACTGTGATTTGTTCTATTCCCATCACTTCTTATTTCAGCACTGAAAGGTCAACTCCTGCGTATGTTCAAGCATGAGATCAGCCTATATTAAACAGGCTCCTCTGAGCTTTCTCCCTTCTGGGAAGGGTTCCCATCCACAAGAACAAACCTGGAATCTGGAACTGCCTCCTGAGCCACCCAAATGCTCAAAAACCAGAGTTGGTTGGGATGTACAATACAGCGAAGACAATAACAGACTCTAGCAGATGCAGAGGTGGCATTGTGCTACCTCTGCATTTCCCTCTCATTACCAGCCCAACATCTGGTCAATGTTTTGGTCACTTGTGACCACCTGGACTCCTCTGCTGCTTTCCTTGGCTCAGAAAGGCCATTCCAGGAACACAGGGTAACATGAGAAAACAGAGACCTGAGGAGAGAGGCTAAGTCTTTTCCCCTTGATGAGATGTAGATGAGGGGCTAATGGAGGAGCTGAGCTACAGTCCTGGCTTCAGACCATTTATTTTAACCTGCTGAGCAAAGTGACTTCCATGAGAGCCAGACAACATCAGCCGCTCCCTTCTCTGAGAGAGTCTGGTTCAGTTTGGAGCTGCTTTTCTAAAACTCATCTCGAATGTATGAACTTTACACAATTTTTTTGTCAGCGATTGTACATCTTGGTCAAAAGCTGTGACACGCACTGTTTGTGTGCGAAGGTGGGAATATGACATCCAGCACAGCGATCCTGTTTGCTTTGCAAAAAGATCAAGGTTAGTTCCCACTCTGTTAAAAGCACGGAAGGGAAACACAGGATTTGTCAAGCAGAGATAAACTGAATTGGGAACATTTTATACACAAATTCCTAGGAGAAGGTTAAAACAATGGAACTGGGAGAGTACACTTGTCAAGGTTTTTTCAAACAATCCTTTTTCACATATTCTTTTAAAATACAACAGTAATTCAGGTGGATAGAGATAAGCCACCGTTCTAAAATCTCTTTCCTTTGTTTCCTTTCTGGCACCCCTGGTCTCCAGCCCAGCAAGACATTCCTCCCACAACCCAGGGCGGAGGGCTGTCAGCTCTAAGTAAATATGGCTCCAAGGAGAGAGATAGTAATTAACGCCCTCTTTCTGAAACTGCTTTGGCAATTACAATTCCAAGTGCCTCCTACTCCTGTGGCCACATGCCTCGCTTGCAAGGTGTATCTATTAATGGCAGCCCAAGAATACTCAGAGTTGCTGCCCAGGGGTGCAGCTGCATGCCAGTCCCTGGCAGGGGCACGATGAGATGCTGGGACTCAAAGGCTGACTTGGAGGCATTGCCCACCCCTTCTTCTGCTGCCATAACAAGCACCTATGTGGGCTGTGCACACTTGCTGTTATCCCACACTCCATCTGCAACAGCACCCAGAGGTGGGAATACCACGCCACGGCCATTCATGGTTATTTTTTGTGGGTACTCAGGGCAGTATGAGGTATGAGGTGATGCTGATTTGGATTCAGTGCAGCTAGGTTGATGCTGTACAGGCATGAATAAAAAAAAAGAATTTGGCTCCATTTCAGAGTTCAAAGAAATATTTGAGCCTATGGGCACTGATTCAGGCTCATCTCTAATTATATCTCAAGTTCAGCTTTTAAACCAGTTCTTTAGTCCTCAGTAAGGGTCACTTCACAGTTGTTATTACAGTTTCTTGCCAATCTGTTGTTGGATTTTCCACTTGACATTATTAAGGGATTAAGTTGTTTGTCTCATCATTTTTTATCTGTCCTGTTCAGTTTCCTAAAAACAGATTTTAGCCAGACCAGAAAAGATAGGAGGGAAAAAAAGCCCAGCATTTTCAAGATATAATAATGGTTTTGGATTTGCCATTATTATTGTTTAAATTTATTACTTTGGATATGTAAACTTTGCTGACTCGTTTAATCTGGAATGTATTAAAGAAAGGCATTAGGCATTACAAGTCATTGGATTACACTGCCCTGATTCAGCTACAGCTGTGGAAGAAATATATAACAGGAGATCCTGTGGAGTTATACATTTCAGACTGAGCTCATCAATTGCCATAGAGAAGACAAAAACAAATGTAGCTGAGCCTGGAAAGAATGTTGCTAAAATTGGAGAAACATTTAATGTGAGTAGCCTAGGGGTGCAATAACTTTGCCTGTAACTTAACAAAACCCACCCTCATAAAGCATACCGAGAGAGATTACAGATTGGACTCTCTGATCTGCAGTCTGCCAAGAAAGCAAACCTGACTTTTCCCCCCTTCCTGCAGATGCACGTTTAAACGGTCCCTGCAGCGTGTTAAATATATATTACCCATAATAGCAACCATGTTACTTTTGGACACATTGCTAATTCTCCAACTGGCTGCCCTGTACCTTGCCTGCAGTGGGAGGATACCCCTGGATAACTAATGGAGCTTGCAGCTGCCAGCAGAGCAGTTCCTGTGGTCCACATGGTGAGAAGGAGCCTCCTCACCTCCCCCTCACTCCCACCCCTTCTTGGAGCCCTGGTCTCCTCTCTTTTGAAGCCTATGCCTGGGCTTGTACTTAAGTACCCCTTCATTGCAAATGTTTTGAATGCGTTTAGCTCAATGGGATAAAAGCTATTCCTACGCCATCCCAAAATGCAGGTCTGCAACTAACAAGGCTCAGTGGTGAGCTGAAGGCCAGCCTTAGCTCCTGCCTTTCTCCCAAGTGGCAGGGATCAGAGATTGTTTAGCAAGAAACGAGAGAAAAACGCTCAACCCTAAAACGCAGTTTCCAAAAAGCCTCCCTGCAGAACTCTCCATTTATAAACCTCCTGTCTCCGCAGGCTCTGAGGCACTGTACCTGTGAATAGGCAAACCCCCCAGAGGGACTGCATCTCAGGCCCATTAATTCAGCTGAAGGTTGGATTTACCACAAGATGTAATTGGATATATGCAGGAGCGAGCGAAAAACGATCAAGGACCAAACCTGCAGCATGCTCCTGCTGGCTTCAGCGGAGCTACAACAGCTTTTATCAGCATTTTATCTGACCCTAACAAAAGGAGCGAATTGTTTAGCAAAGGAAGAGGGCTCTTTGATTCTATCTTGCTGCAGATGAATTGCCCAAGCAAGGGCAAAGGGACAGGAAGCGAAGGGGGAGGAGAAGGAGCTGATGCTGAAGGTAGGTGCTGCCATTGCTTAGCCCTTGCTAAACAGCCCCTTCTGCAAATGCTGATGGGGTGGGAGGAAAGACTTGTGTCACCTCCCTGGCACAGCCATTTGACCAAAATGCTGTGCTGGTTACTCCTGGTGTTGATACACTGGTCCTCATTCCAGCTGAAGGGAGTTTTGTGATAGTGAAGACTGCAGGCCCCATTAGACCTCCCTCTGCTTTGCATAGTACAGGAACCCTGATGTCCAAAATCCCAAGTATAAGACTTCAAGTCAAGGATGAAACCCTGGAAAAAACTCACATCAATTCAGCAAGGTCCACGCCAGGGCAGCCCAAGGTGCTGACATCTCTGCAAATCAAGTGTGTGAAGCAAAGAGTGAAGAGACAACCTGATTCTGTCCTTTGAATCTAACTCATTAAAATGTCTGTTGGCATGTTCCTCCAGAGCACATCTACGTCTTTCACAGAGACGAGGGATGCTTTACTATTACTTAAAACCACAACAGTGCAGAATGCTAATGAAGTTCCTGTTGTGTAGCACTGATCAGATAATACACTGTATTGCTTACAAGAAGTAGTTGTAAGTGCTAAGCACTTGTTGTTTTACCCCCTAGTTCTCCTTCCAAAAGCAATCCTTGTGTTTTGACCAGCAGTAAATCTTATATCTGAAAGAAGAATTGAATTCCTTCCACTGGCTGTCCCTTTTCTCATGTCATTAATGAAAAGAACTTTCTTTACTATAAAAAAAGAAAAATCACTTCTTTCTTTTCATGGCTGAAATGTATGAAAAGACTGAAATAAACATCAAGAGAGGGAAAAGTCGAACACGGGTCTTAGCAGCCTGCAGCAGCTCCCGACTCCAATATTACCCATCTCTGAGAAATTTAGGTCAGAAACCACTCTGTAAACACAACCTGGGCTGACAGCAGTGATGAGGATCTCCACAGGCACACAGCTGTGGCAGTAGCTCTGGGCTGAACTCCCACCATGCCTGGGAAAGAAGGAGCTGCAGCCTACATTTTCCAAAGGCTTCCACCAATTCCGAGTGCATTCACTGCGCATGCACCCAGACTGAAACTTGCAGCTGGAGACCCTGGACTTCTGAATGTACCTGCACCAATTCATGCTGAAAGGCACTGCTGGATGATCATCCTGTTACACAGCAAATTGAATTTTGCTACCTAAACACTGATTTAAAAGCCAGTCACAGGCACTTGCTTTTGAGGCTGGTAGACCTCAGACTGAATCAGCTTCCTGAACTTCTTGGAGCCGTTGTGAAGGCTATGCATGACCTGGGTTTTCATGTGTAGGAATAAAAATGAAATTCCAATAAATTTTATAGAAGACATTCAGAAAGAGATTCCTCTGTCTTAAAGTAAACTCTTGGGGTAGTTGTTAAGAACTCATTAGAGAGAAGAAACCTACGTTAGGAGAACCTTGGGATGCCTAAGGAGACACCCAGCAAGGCTAAGCAAGATGAATGTCATAAAAGGGCCATTTCAAGTGACACAACAAGTGTGAAAGCCAGCATTCCCCAAAAAGTCACATTTAAGAAAAGGGATTAGGCTGCAAAGTTGCACAGTGATTTGAAAATGTTAACATTTAGTTCTCACTGTCTGTTAAATATTAACATATCTTTCTTAGAAAGCTTGGCTGGGCTTCATTGGAAGAAAGCAGGTCAAATTTACTGCACAAATCAAATTTACCTACCAGTATAAACAAAATAATCTCTAACCATTACAGAAGACTAATCTTAGCTGAAGCGACATTTAATGTCATACATAGATGCCATTATTTCTGTAGTGAGCTGGAACAGAATTACATGTAAAGAAAACATTAGCTCAGCAGTGGCTTTTAGTCATCACATGGCACATGAGAGCTCAGCTCTGCACTAATATTTTCTTCACATGCAAATCTGTCCTAACACATTATAGAAACAATATGGAAAACATGAGACAGGTGCTGACTACAGTTTGGGTTTTGTCTTTGCAAGCCTCTAAAAAGGTGAAGACAAAACTCTGAAGTTTCCACTGATCCGTGAAATTCACCCTGCGGACATTCAGTTTTCCATCCAAAGGATCCAAGCAGGCAAGCTCCTGATATCCTGCAATTCCCACCAGGAGAGGTGGAAATCTGGCCCTTTCCAGACCTGGGTACCCTAAGGATGATGGGCCTAATGTTTGTTCTTCCTGCACCTCAGAAATACAGGGGGGGTTATTTTGCCACTTTCATGGATGGGATGCTTTCAGCGTGAAATTTTTTTGAGAAAATATGCAAGAGACAGCAGCTGTGCTAGCAAGTAAGTCCCTTTATGAAAAGGATCTGCTATGTGCCATGTAATTCCTGCCCTGTCAATCATGGAGAATGTGCGCAGAGAAGAAACCCTTCCCAATGAGCTTAAAAGTGCTGATGAAAACCAACTTGAAGTAGCACCATATGTCTCTCATTGGGTTATGGCAGCATCTTCGCTCAGCCTCCGTGGGTGGGAGCCATAAAAAAGCTGCTTATTCCCTGAGAAGGTCACGTGAGTAGGTAGAGGATTAGCTATGGAATAGGGAGTGATGCTTTGTGAAGTCCCTGGAGTGCACAGCCTCCATCCACCAAGAGCCTGAAGCTCTGCCCAGTCCACCGAGCACCGGGGTGTCCTCATCTCATCCCAGCAGGTAGAACACTCCGTGCTGTCAGGTCTGCTGGGTGTGGTGTTCTGAAAGGGCAAACACAGAGGTGTTGACCTCCTTCCCCTCTCCCCCTAGTCTTCTCACAGCAGGGAGACTCCATCCTTTGGCAGTCTACCAGGTGTGCTGAGCATCTTCCCTTTCAATGATGTGCATTCCTAAAAGAACAGTCGCTCTTCTGAGTAAGCCAGCAGGGCCCTAATACACCAGATATTATATTGATACTAAATCAGAGATACCACTCACAAGCTCATAAGCTTAGGAGCTTTTAAGACAAACACAGTGGGAGTAAGGAGTAAAACACATAAACACAGTTGGCATAAAGATATATATTCACAGGGCTTGCATGTATCACCATGTGGTCATGGTTTCTGTTACACGGAGACTTCCTGATCACGGCGACAGCTTGGAAAGGGAATGAAAGCATATTTAATTTGATTGATTTTTATAGGAACAAATCAGGACTCCTGTTGTCAGTTTATGCCTTGGAACATCTCAAAGAGAAATAAGCAAAGGTTCCAGAGGCCCTTGGCTGACACTAGCCCTATCTAAACTTGGCTCCTTTCAGGACTGCATTAACAGCCATTGTGAGTCAAACAAATAAATCAATTAAAAGAATGCCTGTCATCAGCACTGCCATTAGCTTCTTCCAAAAGTTCTTGCCATTTCACACAGGTTAATGGAAGTCTCTTATTCTGAGAAATCTACTCGGCCTGCTGAAAGGCGCAGAAGTTCCACAGCGTACCGAGTCCCTTGATTACTATTCTGCTGTACATCCTTGTGTTTCCACAGCAGCTGTGGGAAAGCCAGGAAGAGGAACACTACAGTGTCTTACACTGTTTTTCCAGGAAGGGGTTCTTTTCCCCCCTGACATATCATTTTTCTATAGTACGTGCTTGCTTGCACAATTTCTGCCTTTCCCCCCACTTGTCTGTTGCTTTGTCTCCAGTTTCAGAGAAGTTGACAAATTAGGGAATTTAGGTCAATGACAAGGACTTTACTAATGACCAGCTTTGGAATATCTTTTGCTTAAGGGAAGCAGCCAGTTTCCAAGAGTGGGACAAGTCTCCTGCTGCAGAGTACATCCTGGTTATCAGCCCTCCCTTGGGAAGATCCAACAGAGCCCCTGGAATGGCAAAACCCATACATACTATTTTTCCAGTCAAGAAGTCAGCGGGAGCCACAGCTAGAATGTATCTTATTTTAGGTGTGAAATCTCCTCAGGAGACTGGGCTGCCATTTCAGAACCTGGGACAAAGGAGCACCTTCTCACTTCCCTACACACCCAACCTGTGTGATCAGCCAGGAGGGGAGAAATTCTCCCCCTCAGCACGAGACAGTGATGGAAGCAGGTGCCTTCCAACAGTTGCTGCACCTCCTGCCTCAGGTGGTTGGTGAGCAGGGGTGACAGTTCCTCCTCCAGACTGCCCGTGTTGGTCACAGGGGGTGTGCAGAGAGTGCTCCCCTGCGGCATTTCCAAACCACAGTGTCCCCATCCCAACACGCTGCCTGGACAGCCCGTCCCTCCCACACAGCCCGAGCAGAGCAATCACTCAAGTGTCTCTGAAACCCTGCAAGCATCAATAAACAAGTGCGGGGTTTCTCCGGCAGCAGCCCACAGCCCGGGGAAAGCCACAGCTGCAAAAGCCCTTACATGGAAGTTTACGAAGACCTTAAGTGGATTTGAAATTAAAGAGCAAAATGTCACGTTGCTCTTATTGTCACTGCACTTCACAAGTCTGCAACCACCATGGCAGGGTCACTGTTCCCCGGTGCTGTGCAGCCCACTGAGCACCAGGGCACTCCAGGGACAGGGAGAGCACTGAGCAAACTGTTCCAATAAACAGAGGCAGAGCCCCTTTCAGCCACAGAGCTGCTCCAGGTCACGGTGTCCAAAAATGTGGTCACAATACCTCCCTCCCTTTCACCTGGCAACATCATTTTCTTACTGGCCAATTTTCAGGCCTGAACACAAACAAAGTTTCCTACCTGCAGTACAAATGGAGGATGAGTCCATGCCAGCCAGAGGGATCAGCCTGTTTCCCCGGGATGTCAGGAGGAACTACAATAGACAGCCGGACATCCCTAACAGATCTGCTAAGCCAGACAGCCTCCAGAAAGGAAGGGCAGGAGCAGGCCTGCTGTTTATCAAATCTGTAAACATGCTGTGTGAGATGTGCAGCACAGACTGTATCTACAGCAAGAACTGCCTTCCTGCCGCTCGTCATTACCTCTCCTGCAGGTACAAGAGCCTCCCCTGTGCCAGCAGCACCCAGGGCAGACAGGCAGGGCTCTCTGCCTGCCCTGCGTGTGTCTACTCAGCCCAGAGGCACCCAGAGGCACCTTGTTGGTTTCTCTTGGCCAAGGTCTCCCAGGATTTCACTAAAAGCACAAGTTGTGGAGAGAGCTTCTCACACATTCTCCCTCATTACACAACTCATTTCCAGACCGTGTGCATTGTTGAAAGGAAATAGTGAGTTCATGAAAACAAATGAGTGTGCAACCTGACACTGCTTCAGTAGCTGCCTTCTGCTGTCGTTATGGATTTACAAGATATTGCCAACCAGTACACAAAAGCTGGGTGTTATTTATATGAAATTTTGAATTACTGGGCATTTGCACACAATCCTGCTGAGAAGTTGACTATAACCTGCCAAAGTCTGTGATCAGCCCTGCACGGGACCTGCAGAGCCCAGTGCAAAGTATCATTGTAAATTAGCCTCTCTGCTCCTGCTGAGACTCCAGTACTGAAACACAAAATCAACTGCACCTCCTTAAGCTGCCTGACACATTTTGGACCAGATCTTCATCTCGTTTAGCCTGAGTAGTCCCATGGAGCCCAGCAGTCACTCTGATCTTAGACCTGATCCAAGCTCACTCTTATCCAGACCTTTTAGCAATACAAACAAGCCTTGCCTGTTCACTGCTGAGCCACTGGCCTGGCTGAGCTCACTGGAGGCCACAGGAGGTTGTGCAGAGTCAGCTTGAGGCTCCAGGAAGCTTTCCACAGGAGCATCAGGCATGCTTTTGCCCATCAATGAACTGTTTTCAGCAGCAGATCAGTGGGATCTGGCACTAGGAACAGTCATTAGCGCAGAGAATGGAGCAGAGATTACTACAGCTCATGCACATAAACCAGCAGAATTTAATCAGCAGAGGGATTGTAGCAGCTCCCAAAGGGAACAAGCTGATTCATCAGTTGAGAGCCCCAAAATACAAAACTGTCTGCAAACACAGTGAAGTACAGACTCATAACTTTAACTGCTTTTACTCAGCTGCTGCTGTATCCTGAGCAGAACTGAGCCTGGATTCTTGGAATAGGACAAAAGGAGTACAAAAGAAAAGATACTTATTTCAGCCTGCTGAGTGTTTCACAAACCACAGCCTCAGTTCTTCCAAGTTTGATGCCTTCACTTAGATGTTTCCCTGCACTGGTTTTCCTTGTGTCATTGTGTTTAGCTGGAGCTTCACTACCATGTGTCTACAGGAAGTTAAACATAGTGAACCACATCATTGAAAGTTGATGGGCCTTCATTAAACTCTTAAACCAAGGAGCCACTGGATTGTCCTGCATGTTTCAAGGTTTGTCAGTGGGAGGCTCCAGTGCCGGGCTCAAATCAGTGCAATGTCTCAGAGCTGTATGATAGCAAAGACCATGTGCCGGTTGGAGAACCTCGTGATGGGTGCCCTGCACTGGGTTAAAGTGGTTCAAAGCCCTCTAGATAACTGGTGTGACAGCCCAGAGCAAAGCACGCTCTGTGTGATGCACTCAGACATGCAATGATCTCCCCGAGTGACACAACAAATCCCATGAGTGTCTCATGCCTTTGGAGAATGCCTCAGAGCTCTCCTCTCTGAGGAGACCTTTCTTCTCTAAGGGTAACGCAATACTGATGATTTCTCTCGCCTAAAGCCTCACAACCAGCTCCACAACAAAGATCCTGAAACAAATGAACTTAATATAAATACCTAATAAAAATATGGTTACCTATAATATAAGACACCCCACAAGCAAGAAGTTTTATTCAAAAGGGGAATTACCAGAAATTCTAGAGCATTTTGCTTCTGTGTGAAAGACACAGAGACATTGTGGTGATGAGCATCACTGTGAACCTGGACAGTTGGCCCACACAGTTTCAACTCCAGGGAGGAAATAAATTCTCCCTCAGGCTCATGTAAACCATGGGAAACCTCCAGCACCCAGGGAAGCTGTGCTGAAGAAAAACTGAAGCTCGTAACCACATGTCAGCAGAAGGCTGCAGTCCATGGATGTATTTTAAGCATGCTGGCAGGCAGCTTTGCAGCACCAGGGAAGCTCTGCAAGGACTGTGCACAATGAAACAGGTACTACTACTCTCTCGTGTGAGGATTTTTCAACTAGGAACCCCTCTTTCAAGTCTGAAAGCTTTTCATGTGAGGGAAAGCAAGCACCACTGAGCAAAGGTAAAGTTTCTCTGCAGAACTCTGCTGCAACAGACCTCTCCCCTCCTGCTGCAGCTGTGCCTTGGAGTGGGGATGCCGTCACCCTTCACCCCACCTCCCCAGGGCTGGTGCAAGACTCACCACTCGGGGCTTTTGCTGGTCCAGGGTCTGCAGGAAGGCCGGGGTCTGGTCCAGGGTGCGCTCGGGGTCACTGGAGATGTCCTCCTCGGACTCCTCCCAGGACGAGGAGAAGCCAGTGGAAGATGCTGAGGATGATGAGAGCTTCCGGACCGGCAGGCTGCCAGGGGGCACGGCACCCACCTCCTCCTCTGGGCCCCCCAGGTCTGTGACGATGACGGCGGGGATGCTGCCACCAATGGCTGGGTGTTGGCCCTTAAGTCTTGTGGGGGCCACCACCACCTCCTCTTGCCGTGGTGCAGGCCCCGACTGCTCCAGGGGGCTGCTGCTCTCTGCCAGCTCCACAGCTGGGGCCACCACCGTCACTGGCCTCCTGGAGGGCTCTGCAGTGCTCAGACAAGTCTGCGCCCCACCAGCATCGGGGGCCTCGCTCTCCCCGTGGGCTCGTGGCCGGGGCCCAGTTCCAAGTCCCACCACCGGTGCCGTGGGGCTGGCCGGACGGGGCCGGGCTAGCCGGGGGCTGCGGGGTGGCTGGGCAGCAGAGCTGTGTGCCTGGATGTGTGCCTCGAAGAGCCCCACTTTCTGGTTCACCTGCACGTTGTGCAGCTCCCGTTGAAGCTGCCGTGCCATGGGGGGTCCTGGCTGTCCCTCTTCACCTCGGCTGCCCCGCCGCTCCCCGGGGCTGCCTGGCTGCCGCAGGGGCTCCTCAGGTGGTGGGAAGAGGAAAGCGGGGCCACAGCGCGGGGAACGGGGCGGCACCGGGGCCGGGCTGAAGACAGGGAGCGAGCGGCAGCTGCCGGGCGTCTCCGGACCCCTGGGCAGCACTTGTCCGGGAGGAGGCGGCGTCTTGCTCCCGCCGCTTGTCACCTCGCTGTTGCTATTCATCATCACCAAGCTATTGAGCGCATAGCAGTACACGGCCATAGTAGTCAGCCGGGGAGCACAGGGGGGCCGTCGCCACTGCCGCCTCGGCACTCAGGCTCTTCGGGGCTGCCCAGCGTCTCTCCACGACGGGACCAGCAGCATTGCCAGCAGGAAAAAGGGGAGCTGGGCTGGCCCTGGCCCGCAGCTCCATAAAACGGGACAGCTGAGGAGAGAGAAGCAGTGAGAGTAGTTCTGTGCTCTCCCTTAGCTCACCACTCAGCTGGGCACACAGAGTGCCAGACTCTTCCCTTCCTGTGTGCCCCTCCCACCTGCATGCATCCCCAGTGTGCCACCCCGGGGGACACGACCCAGCCCTGGTCATCAAAAGGATCTGAGTGAAGGGGAAGTCAGGTTTGGGGCCGTTTCCCCGCTTCCCTGACTCTCCTTTCCCCTCTCCAGATTGCCTGTCGACACCGCTGCAGCAGCAGTGTCTGAGAGGACACACAGCCAGCAGCCATTCCCGCAACTGAATAATGGAATTATGGTCAACTGGTGTGAGCTGAAAGTTGGCAGCTCTCAAGTGTTCGCCCCAAAACCTGACCTTTTCTAAAGGAAGATAAAAACTCCAAACAACTTACATTTGTCACACTCGAGTCTGTTACCTATAGCAAGACCAAATGTCAGGAATGGATTTCTGTTGTATGATTGCACAGTTTTGTACGGTATAGGGCCACGTCTCAAGTTAGTCCCCTAACTTACCATGTGCAACAACATGGCTTTGCACATCTTCGTGAACGCCCCGGCTAAATGTACCTCCCCGTGCACATCTGCTGCCCGGGACATCGAGCGCTGCAACTGCCTCCAAGTCACAGCCCCGAGCCCACATGCAGAGATGTGCAGTGCTGATTGTTCTGCCGAGTGTGTGACTGTGTACGTGTGTGAGACAGGTTCTGCTTTTGTAGGTGGCTCTCTGTGCCCCTGTGCACTTCAATGTGCCTTCTGTCATCTTCTGTTTGCTCCATGTGCACTGGAGGTGCAGTCCCCATCCCATGCTGGGGCATGGGAACTCCTGAGATCTGCACAAACACACTGCCCACATGAGAGTACAAACTTGTTTACACACAGTGCGCTAACTCTGGCTGTGGGTGTACACGCCTCTGGAAGCACTCGTGTCTGATGCTATCAGCGGTATTCCTGTGCGTCCCCCTGTGAGGCTCCTGGCAGGTAAATGCCCACAGGTCTAAGCGCAGTCCCAACTGACGGTGCGACCAAACGGCTTCCCATCCCTCCAGACACTGCTTGGAGGCAGTGCGAGGATCAACAGAGCCCAGGCAGCCACTCTTTGCAAGGATCCCCGACGCAGCAAAGCTCCCAGCACTCCGGCTCGGGTACGAAAGCGAGCATCGGCGCAAGGTGCTCGGCCAGACTTTGGGTGTGGGACAGCCCGCTCGGCCCCGGGGCAGCACCCTGCCCCTCTGCCCGTCCCCAGCTCACATTTTTCCCCCCGCGGGGCCCGCCTGGCCCCCGTACGGCCCTCGGCGCGGCTGCCGGGGATCCCCCGGCGGAGGAGTGGCCGCTAC
>JANPWX010000271.1:2098621-2153877 GCA_024734555.1 Trochalopteron elliotii
CGCGCTCCGGGCGGCTCCGCGCTCCGGGCAGCCCCGCGCCGCGGCCCCGGCGGCCGCTCCCGGTGCGGCTGGAAAGGCGGAGAGAACAGGAGGAGGAGGAGGAGGAGGAGAGGGAGAGGAGCGGCGAAGAGGAGGAGGAGAGCGGAGGGAGGGGGTAGGAGAGCAGGAAGGAAGTTGTGAGCCTGTCTGGGGTTGAACTCAGCGGAACAAGTTTTTTTTTTTTTTCTCCTCTCGCTCGGCTCAGGCTGGAGGGAAATACTGAAAAAAAAAAGTTTCCATTGTTAACTAAGAAAAAAAAAACAACAAAAAACAACCACCGTCGCCGTGCTTTGGTGGCTGGGCTGTGGGTTCAAGACACACGAGGTATTTTCCACCCGCGGCATCGGCGTGCGGTGCGGGGCCCGGCAGAGCCCCCGGTCAGCCCCGGCACCGCCCGCCCGGGGGGGCATCCCCCGCCTCGCCTCTGCATCCCGGCTCTGCCGGCCGCTCCAGTCCACCCCGCGGCACAGCGGTCAAGGCAAAGGGTGGTGCCGGCAGCGCCAGCAACGCCGAGCTAAAGACCACCCACCTCCCCAGGCGCCCAGCTCGAAGGCACCGACTAACCCAGCCATTTCCCCCGGCATCCCCCTTCCCCAGGCACCACGGCTCAGTCCTGCTGCTGCTCAGCGTGTTTGTCACAAGCCCAAGGCTGGCGCAAAGCCCTCCCTGCCAAGCTGCGTGGCTTCGGGTGAGCACATCCCAAGGGAGGTAAGATGACCCCCACATCTCTCTAGACATAGGGTCGATGGCACTTTGACTTGCTGTGATGTTGCCCCAGGTTTAGGCAGGGCTGCAACTCACTCGTTCAGGACACCGTGCGTCCTTTTTGATTCATGGAGGGACATAGCACTTTTCAGCTCCTGCAGCCCCCAGGCTTGGGTCGTGCTTGGCAGGAGAAACAGGCTCTTGGCTGTGATACAGCCTGAGTTCTGTATCAAGATAACTCATTGGAAACAGTTGTCTGTACGTCAGCACTTTAGGAGAGCAGGCTCTCCGATTCACTCTCAAAGCAGTAGTCAAGGTCAAACCCAGATGGCAGTTTTGGGGTTGGTCTGGACTGGTCAAAAGAAAAAAAAAAAAAAAAAAAAAAAGAAAAAAGAACAGCAATTTGCCTATTTGCCTTTGCTAGGATTTCACAGCTAGGAATTTCCCCTAGAGAGGGAAATTGATGTCACAGCAGATCAGCTTTTCTGTAATTAAGACATAACCTCTAGAGCATAAACGGGGGCAGAGAGGTCTCTGAATTGGCAGAAGGTGTGGACTGCCAATCCCACAGGCAGGCAGGCAGAGACACCCAAAATGAGCTTATGTTTGTTTTTCCAGTAAGAAAAATGCTATTTTGAATTCAGTGCAGGAAAAGAAATTTATAGACTCTTTCCACTCCAATTCATTTCCTTACAGTCTGTGCCTAGTTGGGAACTAGTCCTCATGAAATAAAGTATGAGATCAATCTCTCTGAGAAAAGTGACCCTGCTCAGTAAAATGGCACTATTCATGGCCAATTTGTGTGCAAATATCTGCAGATTCTGCCGTCTCCTGCTCACCTTCTCTCGTGTCTGCATGCACATGTCAAAAATTAGGAGCATTTGAAAGAAAGAATAATTCCAGGCATACAGGCAGATAAACAGGTATGTTCTTTTTTTTAAACAGCTGCACTATGCTATGCTGGTAGCACCTGCAAATACTTGGAAGCATTACTGCACATCTGTGTGTGGAAGTTTTCACCATTCTTTGGGGTGAGAGAAGAACATTTACACTACTGCAACCACAATGTGTGCCTAAAGTCCCACCCTTTCTTAAAGTCCCACAAATTGAAACACCATCAAAAATTCATCCTATCAGAATAGGACAAAGGAGTGGTGAATTTGCTATGGCACATTTACAGATACAAAACTCCCTCAAGGGAAACCTGGCCTTAAAATGTGGCAGCAGTTTTGTCAAGTAACAGAGCTAGAGCTGTTCTGTGGGCATTATATACAATGACAAGTTTTATTTATATAGGAAGGGGCTAATAAAAGTGCAAAGAGGAAAAGAAAGTCTAGGGATAAGTCTTTGACTGTTCAGAACCAGTGGGTACATGAGGGAAATAATTGTTTCCAGACTGGAGCCAGGCAGCAGTCCACATTGTGTAGTGTAGAAAGAGCAGGCAGCTTTCAGCACACTTGTTTCCAATCAAGTGGAAACCAAGTGTTTGAGGTTAGCCTAAATGGAAAACACAAATGATACAGGTTGATAGTCCAATCCAGAGACAAGGATGGAAGGAAGAAAAAAGTTGCTTTCACAGACCCTGGGCACTAGTACTGCCGTAGTTACTTGAGGTTGCTGAGGAGCTTTCTCTGTGGCTTTTGGCAGTGTTGCTTTAGGTGCTGTACAAAGAGAACAAAAAGATCGTTCCACTCTGACTCTCTCAGTGTACACTCTTCAAGTAAAACTCCAGTGTTGGGTGTTAAAAGATCTTTCTTCTCCTTAAGCGATGTTCTTCATTTAAATTTATACTTCCTGCTACCAAAGAAAATCATTACAGTGCTTAAGGACACAGAAACAGGCTGGGTTAGGGCAAACAGTTGATCCAGCCAACTTTTGTCTTGTCCTTATTCAGGAGAGTGGAGCCATTAAAATGAACAGGATCTTCCACTTAGGAAGGGCACATATCTACTGCAGAACTGTATTTAGTCTGAAATAAAGTGAGGACACACATATAGAGAAGGACAACTCCCACTGACACACTGGCTAGAGGTGCTTAGGGAAAGAAATACCACAGCTGTCAAAGTTAATGGCCTCCCAGCAGCTCTGTGAACTTGAAGGGAGACATGTTAATTATCATGTTTCATGGAAAATTAGTTGTCCTGAATGTGCTCACTGTGCCCCACGAGCAGCATGGGTGGCTCAGCTGGGCTGTGGCTGCTGCACCCCTGGGCCCAGGGCTGCTGACCATGGTGGGGAGGTGGCTTTTTGTAGGAGTGATGGGACAGCCCTGCCATGTGGGAGCCAGTGGGAGGAACAGGAGACCCTCTCAAGCACAGGTAGAGCTGTCCTTTGCTATTTTACACACCCTCCTCCCATGGAGTTGAGGTCCTAGTTCGCATGTACTGAATTGAAGAAGAAGCTCTTCCTCAATCCAAACCACAGTAACAGGCAAAAAAACCAAATCCAAAACACCTACTGAAACAAAATCCTTTACTGCAGAAATACCTCCTTCTGTGGAAGGGGAGAATACTTGCATGGTCGATACTCGTCATTGTAATCACTTGAATCCTTGAAGGCACATAATTAATATGGTGTAGGCTGCCTTACAAAGCTAGAACAGGACAGAATGGACCACAATCTACTTAGCATTGATCCAGTTGTAAAAAAAACCCTGAAAAAATAATAGCAATTTAATTAAAAAAACAACTACAATTCTCAAGTATCCTCCTCCTTCCATTCTTCCTTTATTATAAGATTCATTTTTTGAATTATTACTCCCTGTCATGTTTTGGACTGGTTGGGCAAGACAGCCTTCCCTGTGTTTCAAAGATGAGCTGTCTAAACTGCCACTGTTCATCCCATCCACCATCAGAAGGACCGTCAGCACCCTTGCAGTGGAAGTCAGTATCTGACAGCATTTCCTCACCAGTGAGTTGAATCTTAGACTTATGTAAAATACAGAAATCAATGGATAAATGCAGAGTAATTATACAGTCAACAGATTGACTTTGTGTTCATGCCAGCATGACAGAGAATAAATCTGGCTAATATTTTACAAGAAAAAGAGCCACAGAAGACACAAGCAAAAACACAACACTGAATTATGTGCTGAGAATTGTCTCTGTTGAAGCAGGTGGCTGTTACAGGCACGGCACACATCTGTCCTGTCTGGGCTGGCAGAGGAAACTGAGGCCTGAGAAAAGGCCTCTGGATGCTTATCTTGCACCAGCCCTTTTGCCTTCCTTCAAGTGGTAAAACAGGTCAGAAAGAAGCTGGTTTTCCCAGCTCTCAGTGACCTCTGAGTTGGGTAATCCAGTCATTTTCTCCCTTCCCGCTGTCCCACAAGAACACACATAATGGCAGAATTAAGCAGTGACTGGTTAATATTCTCCGTGCCAGCTCCTGTTCAGGGAACAAGAACACAAGGCTCTGTAAAGACACCTGTAGCTAGTCACTGTGATTTAGGGCAGTCTGTGTACTGCACCTACATCTGCCTGAGCTTGTACGTCCTCCCGGAGCACAAAGGAACCAGTTTTGTTCCCTGGGAGCCTCCTCCACGCATTCCTGGCTGCACCTCGCCCTGTGCTGCTCCAACACCTACGGCTTGGCACAGCCAGGAAAGGCAGCCAAAGATCTCAGTGATCTGTTCTGGGCTCTGCCCCTGCTGTGCTGTGGGGCTGGAGCAATGAGGTGATTGCCCACCTGCAGAGCAGGCAGGATGGACTGACATATCCTGTGTCTTCTGGGGACTTTGTGTCTGTGACCTGTCTGAAGCCTAATACACACCTGGCAGCCTTGAAGGAAGGGATACATACATCCCACTGCCCCAATCCCAGCACACATCTGCAGAGCTTTAGTGCTGAGCTAAGAACATCAGTTTGCCTCACAGGCTTCAGGACTTGCAGCTGGACTTTGAAGAACTGTTACAGAGCTCAAGAGATTGAGATGAATGTATGGAAAATATTAGGCATAGTGCATTACTCTAACAAGGAGTTATGTACACACAGTATAGGCAAGAATGTTTAGGAACTCTTGAACAAACACAGGATACGACATTTCCTCTTGATGCAATGCACATATGGCTGTGGTACCTTTCCTTCAGCTGGTAAACTCCCCAGGGTGAAGATGTGAAGGTCTGATGTAAAAGCCTGGCTTTATGACTGGGTATGGCCAGCAGTTTCAGTGCCACCCTTCCTGTTTTTTGTGGATTCCAGGGAAGAGCCCAGCTTTGCAGTCGGTGTGTGCCACAGCTGTGGTCCTCTGTGCTGGAGCAGGGCTTTACATAGGCACTTTGGCTCACAGTTGCTATTTGCAGATGATAGAAATATAAACGTGTGCATGTTTGGGGACTAACTCATGATTCAGCATAAATGTTTCCTTTTTTTTATACAGACCAAACTACAGGCAGTAGAGGCACATCAAATAAGTATTATCGAGTTTTACTGACATTCAATAAAACTAAAACCATAAACGGGAATCCTTCCCCATTGGGGCTTGAGGCTACTAAAAGTTATACCCAGGTCTGTTGCTGAGGGAATAAAACAATTAGAACTCAAATACTGCTTTGTTATCTGAAGGAGTTTTTCCTATTCATGGGCCACAGTTATTTCACTAGACTGTGACCACACAGCCATAATTGAACAGCTTTGCATTTATTTGAGATAGCTATGATCATGGCAGGAAAAAGACAAGCTGTTTTCAAGTGAGCAGTGTGTGTCACATAGACTTTTTTGGAATCAATAGTATATGAAGGGGCTGTGAGATTCCACTGCACCTTTTAGGGATGAGATGAGCATGGAATCACAAGAAATGCTGTCCAAGTTTCCACTCTACAATGAGTGATATCTGTGTTTTGAAGAACTGGGAGAAAGAGGGCACTGAAGAAGACATAATTAATTATTTTAAAGTTCATACTGAGCTGTAGCCATTTGATTTAAAATAAAGCATTTTGGTTTTCTCCAGGACTCTATTTTTGCTTGCAGTATAATTATTTTAAGGATTTACCATAATATTACTATGATGGACAGATGTTTATCTTTGTTCCTATGCCTTTGAAAGGCAAAAAAGCTGAACTTTGAACGAGTGCAGCACAGTTAAATAAACTAGCAGGTCTAGGTTGATTCTTCATAACTTTAAATATCTAAAGCAATAGAGTTATGAAAATATTCCTAAATGATGTTGCCAGACAGCAGAGTATTATCTGTGCTGTTTTCTGTATGCAGCACTGTTCATTGCTATGCAACAAATCGCAAAGGTCAGCAGACCCTGACCCTGAAAAGCAGCTGTGTTATAGCAGTCACTGGAAAACACCAGTCCTTGCACATAAAACTGCTTCAAACAAGAACATCTTTCCCAGAAAGACTGAGATCTGCATGCTGGATCACGCTTTTCCTCTGAGCAGCTAGAGGTAAGTAAAGCCTTTATGGAAAGAACAGCATACATGTCCACCTAGGATACTTTCAGAACTGTCACAAATTTCTATACAATCATCCATACACACAAATATGCCCAGGCATAATAAGGGGGCACTTTAATAGCACCAAGAGCAGCTTCTCCAGCTGCAACTGACACTAGTCAGAGCCTTATTTCCCTGCTGCCCCAGCTCTGGAGATCAGCACTCTTGGAGCACTCTGGAGACATCCTCTCCTGGAGCTGTGAACTGCTCTCTGAGCTGCCTCCCCAGCTCTGGATTTGAGCAGCAAGCTGAGCAATGCTGGACAGTCTCCTTTGCTGTGCTCCCACCTCCTCTGGCTGCCATGCCCAAGACAAGCCTCCCTCTTGTGCTGCCCTTCCTCCTCCCTCAGGTATTTCCAGGTTGCTCCTGGATCAGCAGAGTTATACATCGCTGAGAGGGCACTTGTCTAAGGTTTTTAAGTCACCGCTGCAGAGTTTCAGGTCATTGGCATTTCTCACTCCAGTGCCATGAGCTCTCTAATACCAGGCAACACTACAGCTCGAGTTTTCACCTCTGTGTAACTAAATTGAAGAATTTAAACCCATGTTTAGATGCCTGAGTAAGAAGACATGTCAAGAGCTGGGATGCTCCCTCACACCACCATGAAGTTTGCCATTCTTCATGACTCTCTGTGCTTCAAGGGAGGGGTTCCCAATCCTTCTTTTCCTTTGCAAAAGGTGAAAGGTAGTTCATGGTCTGGCTGCTTGAAATTAGGACACTAAAGACACACTACAGCTGGGGAAGATGAAGAACTGGCCAAGAGGGGAGATATTAACCATCCATTTCCTATCTTGCTGAATGGGGGTTGATGAGCTAGACCGCAGCATTAATGGTTCCTAAATGTTATGTATTTTCTCCCCACTTCCTGCTGGATGGGGACTGATACCATGGAGTTCCAGCTGGCTGCTCATTTCTTCCCAGGAGAATTCACGTATTTGCTTAAGTAACTTAATGAGATGCAAAAACAAGTAGAGAAGAGGAGAGATGTAGGGCCTACAGGTCCTCAGCAGAAATGCTCTGTTTACTTCCCACACGTTCTTCACTCCTTTTCCATCCTTTGCTTTCCTCATTTCTGGGCACACCTATAGGGCCTGTAGCCCTTGATGTCTGAACCAGATTCTCCCATAATCCTTGACAGCAGCATTCCAGACAGGATTAGGCAGAACTTCAGGCTGGCCTGAGCCAGGCAGACATGGCAGAAGATGGAGCTGCAGATGGACACAGTAGAGAGGCTCAATTCCTCCTCCCTCCAGCTGGGCCTGCACCCACACTTTGGCCACTCTGCCCATGGGCCTCTGGTGTTGGCAAAGAGCAGCACTTGTCTGGTGAGTGGGACAGAAAGACACCAGAAAGAAAAGAGCACGGACAGAAAGAGCATGGAAATGGGAGAACGAGGAGAGCTGGTGAGGCTCTGCTGGCTCCAGTGCCAGCTCTGCCCTCAGAGATGGTGGCTTCTTTGATGTCTCTTCACCCTTTATGGACACAGCCTGCACCCCCAGCTGGAGACACTGGAAAAGCTGGCAGCTGTTGTGGTGTTCTCTCCACTGGGAACAGACTGAAACTGGTTTTCTTCACGGCTGTTTTATGAGGAGCGGGAAGAGAGCACCCGGACAGAGCACCAGGATTAACTTTACAAATGTGTCTCCCTCGGACAAAATGTTTGAGCTTTGCCAGTTCCTTTACGTTCTCTCCCACTGGCTGAGGACAGCCTTGTCCTGAATAGGAAAACGGGAACAGTGCAAGAGCACAGATGTCTGACATCTTCCTGTCTTCTGGCTCAGAGAGAGGGAGATTAATAAAAGCTGCCAGAGAAATGCCTTGGAATAACCCTTTCTGGTAGGAGACACAGTATCCTGGAAACACCCATCATTTGGCACAGACACTCACTTCATTCCTTAGCTGCACAAGCAAATTCCTTTAACTCTTCTCAAGATCATTTCTGGACTAGATTGCAAGTGTTTTATGTTAAAACAAAAACAAAAAACCAAATAAATAAAAATGCAATCAAAAAACCCAAACCCACTTTGTTTCTTTCTGTTTTACATATGTGGCATTTCCTAAAAGGAACAAAATGTTGAAACAATGAAATATTTTCCTTTTTTACAGCCCTATCTTTCATTAAGACACAGTTTGCCTAACATCTCTTCTTCCCTGTTAAGATGATGGATGGGGCTGAACAAGACTTGCAAGATCCAGTGAGGTGCCATTTGCGTCACCAGCAACAGTGGTCATCAGGGAATGATCTACCATTTCAATTGTTTCAAAGAGAGACGAAGAGGAAAATGAAGCAGGCTGAGATTTACTACAGTGGATGGAACAGACTTTGAAGTTAGACAAACGGAAATTTGGGTTGTTTGCAGGAAGAGATCCTATGTGAGGCTGTTGAGTTAGGCAGGGCCCCAGTTTTGGAGGAAACATCCCGAGTGTTCTCAGACTTGAAATCTCCAAGAACAACAGCTGGAGGCTGCCACAGCAATCTAGAAAGTGGAGCATCAGTGATGGACCAGAGAACGGAGCTCATCATCACTGCCCTGCTCAACAGGCTGGGCCCAGCTCTCCCCTGAATGTCATTCCATTATAGTTGTTGGAGGGACACTGGAAGGGACTTCAGAATATCAGGTGAAACTCCAGTCTTCTACAAATCAGCTTCCATTTTGCTGCAGAAAGCTTTCCTTCACACACTTGAGACCACCAGAGAGAAGGACATGAACTCTAACAACTAACAAAAGGCCAGCCATCAGATTTACTGCCTAAACAGTGATCTTACCCACAGAGATTTTTATATGGCCTCCTACACTTCCCAACTCCTAACCTGAAAGCCCTGAAGTACCTGAAGTACACATCCTCTCCCAGGGAAATCAACCTGGATGGAAAGTGACAAGTATACACAAGTTCTGTGAACTCTTAGGCACACTTCTGAAAGCTGAGCCAAGGAGAATGAGGGACAAAATGCCCATGTTACTGGAAGTGGTAAGTGCCCTAGGAAGCCTCCCTGAAATTCTTGAGACACACATCAGCAACTCTTTCTCTGCTCATCGTCACCGAAACTTCTAAATTGTCAGTGTTTTAATGTTCCCTCCATGACATTTTCTCACCTCCAGTCCATAAAGCTCATGGACATTTCTGCTCATGGAGGAACCTGTAGTAATTCCATGGAAGCAAAAAGACTGAATCTGATAGGAGTGCAATCAGACCATGAGGATTTAGTAGCAAATTTTACAGGGAAAGAGAGAACTGGGGGTTCAGGCTGTTCTGAAATAAATTGTTTGACCAAACACTTGGTAAGTTCTTTCCTCCTTGTTCCTTTCTGAATAGAATTATTTGTCCCAGTAGTTAGATTCCTGCTCTTTCATGTCCAAGCTAATTTCTTTCACGAGATTAATCAGCAGCTGGAGGCAAGTGATATCATGGACTTTTACATTAGATTGTCAACAAATGTTACATTTCTCTTTTTTTTTTTTTTTTTTTTTTTTTTTTAGCTAAACAGCTGCAATGATGGCTTTGCTGGCTGGTGGCCAGCTGAGCCTCTCCACAGAAATGTAACACTACTTGCCTCAGTTTTCCCATATTCCTAACTTGTTTGCTCTCTGATGGAAAACTTTGACTTCCATGGCAAGACACTTAGCAGCACCTACAGTTGCAATGCATCCAAGAAAAATATACTGCAAGGACCAGGGGAGTCCTTATAGCCATGACAAAACAAGGGTCCATCCCTTTTCCTTTAGAGGGAAAGTAGTGCTGGGGCAGCTCCTGTGTCCTAAGGTAATTGAACAAATAGATTTTCATTTCAAATGGAAGATGGATGGAAGGAGGTTGGAGTCCCTCAGATGCAAGCTGTCAATATGAACACACATTTCAATTGCATTTACAAGGAAATAAAATGTGTCTCAGCTTTTGGACATCCAGAAAAAGGATGATGATCCTTGCAGGAAGAGTGCAGGACAATTTTCTGTTGATGAAATTTGCCTGGCAGTTGTTAAGAGATGTCATCTACCAGGTTTATCAGAGATAGATAATGCCTGAAATCAATACTGCACTTCATTCTCTGTTAAAAATCTGATTAATGGCACTCATCTTTTTCTCCTTTAAAACAATATTCTCCCACTCTTAATGCTTAAATGATTCTCAGAGGGGTCTTTTTTTCCTCGAGCTTGGGGTGGATGGTACTGTTTGCCTGGTACAGTAAGTTGTAAAAAGGGAAGGTTGGGCCTTGAATTATCTAAAAACTTCAGGGGGGTTGTCAAGTTCTCTCTCAAACAAGGTACTGGTTTGAAAAGCCCACACCTAATCTAACCTGCTCTCAGTGATAAATTATGTCTTTGGGAAGGTAGTCTTGATGGGTTGGTTTTGGAGTAATTTTCATTTTCATTTTCAAAGTGTGCAAAAATGTTGATGAGTTTTGGTTGATTTAGTTTAATTGAGACATTAGCTGTATTGCAAGCAAATGGATCTGGAATAGCTGCTAGAGCACTAGTTTTCCAAATCATTACAGAAGGATGAGATTACTGTCAAATATTGTATGTTAATATACTTAAGCACCT
This sequence comes from Trochalopteron elliotii, assembly GCA_024734555.1. Classification (NCBI taxonomy): domain Eukaryota; kingdom Metazoa; phylum Chordata; class Aves; order Passeriformes; family Leiothrichidae; genus Trochalopteron; species Trochalopteron elliotii. The sequence continues at coordinate 2,109,344 of JANPWX010000271.1, forward strand.
AAAATTATGGAAGCTTCTTCATCAATAACCACAAAATTATTGCAGCAATTCTGAGTATCAGCAGGGTTTGAAAGCCTTTAATTAATTTTGCTTACACTTGAAATAATCAGAATGATTTCAGAATAATAAACCAGATCAATCACTGGGAAGACTCACTTAAAGTGGATTACATCCCACCTGAAATAAGTTTTGGCTCTTTCTCTGTCACTTAGATAATCCACTAAAAATCCCCAAAAGGCTAACAATTGTAGCTGGAAACAGAAATTAGTCTGCATATATTACCCTGTTATGTCCAAAGAAAAATACCTATTGATTTGAATAGGCTACAGATCAGGTCTTATACTGTACACCTAAATTAAGAATTCCTCTATCTCTGGGAAAGAAACTTACCAAGTTCTCTCTTCCAGAATTCAGTTCAAAATCCCTTCTGTTTCTGAGGAAGTACTTTTTTCCACATTTCCTATTTTCACTTGTACTATTCAAAGATCGAAAGCAAGGATTTACATACAAGGTGCTAAATAATCTGCTGAATTCAAATCAGTTTCCACTGGGTAGATATAATTTTTTCCATCCACTTTTAAGGTAAGCACATTGGACCAGCCTTTCTTTTAACAAGCTGATGCAATGTAAACAGGATGAATGAATAGGTGACTCTCTGCAGATGGAAGAGCTCTGAGCATTTGGCAGTGAGGAGGCCAGTCCTGCCCAGGGCACAAGTCAGAACATGGAGGGCAACAGCAGTGACAGTGATGTCCAACACAGTGCAGGGAAACAGCTGCAGAGAAAGCAATAAAGGCTTTCTTGCCCACAAGCCCAAGGCAAGACCAGCCTGGGGTCTCGGGGCTGCATTGATGGCCTTGGCTCTTGTATTTAGAGAGAAGGACAGAGGTAAATAGCTAAAAATAGCTAAAGTCTTTTTCCTCATTCCTGTTGTCCCATGGTTACGTTTGCATGGTGAACTTCAGTGAAGCCAACACACTGGGTAGGTGTCCAGTGAGTGGCTGTTCTTTGACACAGTTACTGTCTGAGCTCTGTTGTAGTAATTTGCCTCCAGCTGTCTTGGCTCAGCTTGGCCCTGCTACAGTTTCTCAGCCTGCATGGAGAGCCTTTGTTTTCCACCATATCCTCTCCCTGCAGATGAACAACAAAGTCCAGACAATTTGCTCTGTGTGTCTATCTAGGCCAGGCCTTCCATGGTGCTCAGGCAGCTCAAGGAGACCCTTCTTGCTCTGCCCAAACTATTAGCTTCTATTAGCTCTGCCCAGAATATTCCAGTACTTCTTGGGCTCATATTCATTGTCCTCACACTGCTGTTAGTGTTTCATAACTCAGTCAGACCCAAATGCTGAAGGGAAGGGAATCACTGACTCCTACAGGCGTTGAATCAAATTTTTCCTTTACTGAAAGACAAGCAGCCTTGCAGAGAGGATTGAAACTAAAAGCTTAGTGAAGCATCATTGGTTTTGCTGTTTGGGTTCCTGAAGGGTAAATATAAAATAAAAGCATATGAAACCAAGCCAAGAAAAAGCTGAAATGAGTAGCTCCTGTCTATTTCCTTTTGAAAATGTACTTAGGCAACCTTTGATTTACAGTTAATCCTATGAGGCAGCCACTGAGACACTGCTGAAAGTTAAGAGCATCATCTCAGTACCTGAAGCAGTGCTAATGAATCCACAGAGCTGGGTTATTCCACAGAAGAAATGGAGACACATATAAACCAGATTTCTGTTTTCTATTGGCATTATTTCTTTCAGCTGGAGAACCCAGGAGGTGCCAGTCAGGGTACCACAGGGAGAAGGGGAAGGCATGCCTAGAAGAGAAGCAGCCCCACAATCAAAGCAGTGGGGCAGTGGCTTGCAGCCCCAGCCCTGCTGCTCAAAGCTCTTTGCCCAGGCAGTGAAGCAGGAGCTTCACCTCAAGAACAACAAGTGTACAAACATTTCTGCATGGGTGAAAGGTGCCCAGCTGGAAAAGTTCAAGTTTGGGGCACTGCTACTTCTAATATTTTCCCTCTTCTCCCTCAGGGACCAACTCCCAGAGGCAATTGGATGCAGCACTGACCTTTCAGGACTTATGAAATGCAAACACAGCTTTATTTACTTCCTGACCCTTGGCTCAAAACATCTGCAGCTTTATAAATGAAAACCAACCACTGTGATTTAGCAACTTCTTCTGCCTCTGTTTCATTTTGCCAAAAGACAGAGGCGACGCTGTGATGTGACCATGGGTGTTGTGGTGACATTTGAGAACTACCAGTTGGGCTACCCAGGCAGCTGGCACCACTGCTTTTCATCCTGCATCTTGTCTAGCAGGACAAAGCCTGGCTGGTCAGGTAAAGGGCCACAGCTGGAGATTTTAGTCAAACCAAGAAAACAGATTGAAAATGGAGCCTTCTTCCTCAGAAACATCTTGAGTTTCTGTTCCAGACAAGACAGCTGAGTTGGCCAACTCAACTTCTCTTGTCCCTCCAGTATGTGATGGAAAAGCTGCTGCTGCTGCTGCTCCTTTTGTGCCTCTATTAGAAGAAAAAGCTGATCAAGTTTTTCCAGATGAACCCTGGGCCATGAGCATGGGTGCTAATTTTTTTGAGGAGAGCTCTTGGCAAAGCATTTCATCCCTCTTCTTCCTGAAGAATCTCTGGAAATTTGTTGGAAGCAATTGGTTCCAGTCAATTTGGTGGGGTAATGCTGGAAACTGCACAGTGGTTGCTGAAGGATTCTTCAAAAATAAAGGACTTCTGCAAATATTTGAAACTGAGTCCATGCAAATGTTCATTTGTCAACCTAATCTTCATGCATTCAGCAAAATGGAAAGGGATTCTCTAGTATCTGCCTCATCTGACAAACTTCAAGCACTAGCAGCAGCAGGTTGTGCTTTTTGGCAAGGTAAATCAGTTCCTTTGCACATGAAAGAACTCTCAGGATGTCTGGTAGAATGCATGTAGGTCAGTATACAGTAAGACTTTACAAGGTAGGAGAGGAGGGTGGTAGGGAATGTCCTGATTTTGTTTCTCAGGTTATTCTCAGCAAGTCTTGACGGAGTAGTTCTTAGCAGCAGAAATACTGAAAAAATAGGTTTTGGCTATTTCTGATTACTTTAAGCCCAGGAAGTGGAAAGATAGTGTCATCACGTGCTTTTTTTGTACTTGATCCATATCTTGCTGTACCAAAAATTTGTATTTTCTTGTGGCATCTGCTGAATGCTGACAAGATAGATGTTAGCACTGTGTCAGTACCTACAAATTCATTTCACACTGAAGTGGCTGACAACAACTAATATTTATGTTTCAACATAATTTTTGATGCTTTGGAGAATTCTACACTTCTCTGCTCCCAAATGACAAAAGCACAAGGAGGGTTATGATTTAACAGAACTGTATTGCAACACTCTATTCAGCCTCAACTTTAGATTTAAAATGCCCCTATGAGGTCTTTTTAATCTCCACCTTTGTCTTTTATTGAATCAAATTCTTAGTTATCATACCTTTGTCTTTCTTGGTTTGGAAATTATAATTATCCAACTAACTTGTGTCCTCTGCATTTTTTTTGTACTCTTCTATTATGACCCTTATTTCAAGACAGATGACATCACCTGCCATGAACCTGTAAGTTGTGTAAAAAACAGCACCTGATGCACTGTCAGCAGACCCAGGCTTGAAGGAAGGCTGCCTGAGGAGAAGTCCAGATATGCAGCCCATGGTAGGAGCAGCTTCTGCAGAGGAGAATGATCCCTTATCACCATGACTCTGCAGACAAGGAGTTGTTCAACCCCATCTGATACTTCACCACACAATAATAACTCTTTTCTAGTTGGCTTGTCCTGTCTCTCCAATCTCTACACCCCAAGGGGCTGCTTTCAGAGAGGTGAACTGGTTTGTCCCAGCCCAGGGAAGCCAAAAGCCCCAGGCTCAGCAAAACCCAGAAAAAGGGCAGCAAGTGGATAATCCAGGAGCTGCACCAGCAGCAAAGGCCATCCCCATTAAACACATCACTCATATTTCCTGGTGAGTCAACCCTCCTTCCTCCCCTCAGGTCAGACTAAGGGAGAGTGCAAGGAACAGGTTTGGGGTTTTCCTGTCCATCCTACATTACATGGGAATGTAATGAGAGCATTGCAGCTGGCCAAGCTGCACAGCTTGTCCTACAGGAGTCACACGCCGTCCTTCCTGTCTCCGTGGTGAGTGGGTATGCTCTTATGGCACAGTGGAAATGACACAGTCCAGTGCTCAGTGACTGCTGGATGCTCAACAATGGCATCAGTCAGGGACTCTGGGATTTGCCAGAACAAGTGCTGTTCAGGAAGAAATTCCCTTTCCACTCCTTCCCTTCCTTTGTTCCCCTTAAACCGTCTTCTTGCTTTTCTCCCTATCTTTCCTTCTTTCCTTTCTTCTTTCCTTCTCTCCCTCCTCTTTCTCTCCCTCCTTCTGGAGAACAGCTCATACCATTGTTTATCACTATATAATATTGCTGGTCATCAGGAAACTTTGGAAACCAAGGTAAACAGAGACCTTGTGACAAAACTCAAGTGAACAATGGCTTCAAGGGCACTCAGCTCTTGGCAGCATGAGCACCATGGTGAGCTCAGCATCTGGCAGGAGGGACCCTGAATTAGGATGACAAGAGGACAAGGAAGCACAGAAGAACATTAGGAAAAGATGAAGAAAGATACACTGCTTTCTGGAATGAGATAGGCAATGCAACCCTGCAGGTATTTGTTTAGAATTCTGTGTTGCACCATGATCCATATTCAAAAGTTTTCTCAGAACATCTGGCATAAATTGGACTGCAGACTTCTGAAAAAGTCTTAGTTTTGAAAGCAGCAGAGTTAAAAGTTTCTGTATTATCAATTCTTTGTCCCATTCTTTCTTTCATTTTTTAGCTCTCCTTTCTCCAGCAGCGAGGACTGGTCAGCTCACACGGTGGTTAGAGTCAATTTGACAATTTGCAGACACTAATGAAGGTGTTGGGTCCATTGCTGTGTATGTTTGAGTAGCTATTCTTTATGATTCAATTTTTCTTCCATGAGTCAACTTATGCTTGTTTCAGACTTCACAAGAATCATTTTACTGCAAAAAACCTCCCATCACTCTAAGTCCTTCTCTAAAGGTACACAGGAGGCTGATATCATTTGTATGCTGTTTCCACTCTTTATAGATTTCAATGGGAGATTATATCCTATTTATAGAAATAAATTGAATAGTTCAAATAAACCACAAACAGTAATAAAGGATGCTGACAACTGAACTCTTTTGGCACGTGTTTAGAGTGATCAGCTGTCCATCAATTTTGCAGTATAGCTTGGCTGAACCAAAAATTATGTTGTTAACATAGAAAGGAACTATTCCAGCAAAGTTCCTTCAGAAAGAAAGTATGCCAGAAATGTATTGATTTTACAACAAGATCAAAATAAATCACAACATTAGACAGAGTTCCTCCCTTTGACTAAATCTGGTGAATGTAAAACAGCTTTGAGAAGATGCTTCTGTGAGAACTGAGAGATGTGGGTCACATCCTTTCAGATGTGGGTTTTACAGTGCCTACATGACTGCTTGTGTTAGCAGAAGAGGTGGCCACTACCACCAGCTATTTTATAATGTTAATCTACTATTTAACTTTTTTCTTCCACTATGGGAAGGAAGGATTTCATTTTGGATTGAGTAAAGTATGTTCCACAAACCAGAGCAACATTTTACAGTTTTTCTTGTGAATGCAAATACAACCCATGTATCTCTACTATGGATCAGTTCAAACCAATTTCAGTCCAACTCTGATTTATTTGGCTCATCTAGCCAACTCAAAATTTATTCAAATTAGCTGATGAGTCAGAACCTCATAAACATAAGTGAAAAGCATGTGTATATAACATGCAGGAGTCTCTCTGCCCAAGAGTTTACTCTCCAAGTCAGGTGTCAGAAAGGTTCTTATCTCTATGAATATTTAGTAAGTCTGTGCAGGAATTGGGAAGCCAGCCCGGACTACGAGTATTCTAAATTCAGTGCCCAAGCCAGAAGCTCTTCTTTCCTTGCTGCTCAAATTTCCAACTTCCACGTCCTTTCTGCAGCAAAGCTACTCTGGTTCTGGTGGTTCAAGGCTCTCAGAAGGGCTGATTCCCTTAGTGTGACCAAGGTAGCTCTTCATTAGACATATTAGCTCAGCACTGGGATTAGAGTCACACAGAGGTTCTGTGTTCAGACAGAAGCTCTAGAGCAGGAACAAGTTCATCTTTTCAACGTCTAGGAGCACTCCTCTGCCATCACCTACTGAGTGCATCTGCTGTGGCACTGGCTTTTAACTGCAGCTTGGGATCTGAGGGCTAGACTTGATTCAGCACTCACAAGGAATCTTCCCTGAATAAGCAGAGTAGGCGTTGAGTTTATAAGAAGTGTCACAGTGGCTGTCTGAGACAAGAAGTTAAGAGGTGAAATGTTTTAACGGGTTTCTAATATAGCTGCGCTGGGTGGAAAAAGTAAATGCACCTCAAGTTGTTATGGAACCTCCTGTATACATGTTGCAATAAACAGGAGTGTGAAAAGCTCTGAGAAAGACACAGGAGACAGAAATGCAGATTAGGGAGGAAAGCAGAGGTGGGTGAGAAATTATCTAGGTGTTGGCATTGTGTGCAGTACAGTGGGCATTGCTCATCTCCATGAACAGCACAGCACTTAGTGGCTGCCTCGAGGCACTTCTCACTCGGGGGATTATCACCTTTCCCATGCAGATGGGAAAACCAAGGCACGGAAAGGTCAAGACAACATTTTAAAAACAGATTTCCATTGGCTTCATTTCTGCATGTCTAAAAGGAAACCAGTCATGTTTCCTTAATGAAAGCCATGACTTTCATGAACCCCATGACCTTCATGAACCTCATGACTTGCACAAGTGTGGGCTATTGTCTGCTCAGCACACATAAAAACAAGGTCCAAGGTGTCTCAGATTCAGCATTTGAGATGAGTACATGGGACATGTTGGTCTCTTAAATGCCACTATAGCTCATACAGAAAGCTACCACAATTAATGATTCCTTTTCTAATATAGTGAATAGGGTGAATACAAGTAATCTTCTTTTTAAATAATATATCTGATTTAGTTGTTACTTATCACAGCTTTTGTATTCACACTGGAATACAAGCTGTCCACAAATAACATGGAGGTAGCCATGGAGTTCCATTTGCTTTTTCCTGACATTTGTATGAGTAAACTCATCTGACTTCATAGGGTAGATGAGGAAACTGCATCTTCCCTACATGCCATGAAGAGCTGTATTTTTTTCTTTTGGATAGGGGTATTACAGCTCCCCTGACAGCACTACACCCACCCTCTGTCTTGCTGAGTTTTACACTGCCTTCAGTGACAGCACAGATGATGGAGTTGGGCTGATTGGTGACTGTCAGGCAACGTGTCCACAGAGTGGTGGCATTCTTTTAGTGAGGATTTCAAGCACAAAAAACTCCTGACTGAACCCAGAGGAAACCAAGCTGACTGCCTGACACAGGTCTGGATTTTCTCAGGGCCACTCTGCAGCTGGAAATGTCAGGGAATTCAGACTGCATCAGTCAGCACCAATCCAGACTCTGGTGCCACACCTCCCTTTGCTCAGGTGCTCACTTTGGCTCTACTGCAGTGCTTTCTCTTCTCTGCTATTTTCCCAGCTTCCATATATTAGGCCCACACTGTTTCTATTTGTGCAAACATCCAGTTCCTCATATGGATTTAGGAAAAAAACAATACACCTCCACAGATACCACTGACATTTTGGAAAATCTGTACCTTGTATTCAAACAAATCTTTGTTATTTTTATTTATTTTCAATATCCTCTCCTCTGTAACTATCTATTGAATAATGACTTCTGGACAGGCTAACTTCACCTTGACAATGTCAGATCTCTGTGATGTTCTTTCATTTCTCTTTCCTTGACTATTCTGTGTCATTTTGTGAGCTATTAAATACCAGCTATACATATATATATATACATATAATGATCTACAGGCTCTACACAGGCTTTAGGAGACAAACACAGACAGGAACAGATAATAGAGTTTATCACACCCCAACAATAAACTCTGGCTGTTTGTGACAGCTGCAGCATGGCTGTGTTTGATGAAGACAGTTTTTGACCAAGGATGAGTGTCTCCCACACTGCCTGCAAAGTTTTGTTGCCCTGGAAACCTGTATTATTGTTATGTGGAAACATCTGCGAGATGTATGGGAACACCAAGGTGATTTGGATGAAATATGGGAATGGAATGGCAATAAAGGTGTGCTTAACTGTGCTTACAAAAAGTTACAGATGAGAAGTATTATTCATCAGTAAAGTACAATACCGTGCAGAATTTTAATAATTCTGCATAATTCATATTCTGAATAATAATTCACTTCTGAAGCTCTTCTTTAGGCAATTGATGCTTGTCAGTTGTGAAGAAAAGGAGGGAAATTATAAAGAAGGAGATGAGGATGTACTAGTTACTGTTATTTCCTTAAATTGAGATCTATTCTCGAATGCCTTTGATATATGAAATAAATACTTTGTTTTTTCCTTCAGCTTACAGTTTCATAGTAGAAGAGAGAAAAAAAGCCTTAAGGTTTTGAAAAGCCACAGTTTAACTGTGATTTAACTGTAGATGTGCCTTTAACCTGCTTTGATCAGCAGAAAATCCCTGTATCAGCTCTCTTATTTAATTTACCTTAATATGTAATAAACTCTTCAGTTACTGAATAATTGAGAATCAAACTAGCTTGATCCAGTTTAATTAGATCCATTCAAAACCTAATTTAGGGCTTGATTAAATGGTGCTAATGTAAAGTTAAATAAACTAAATACCAGTAAAAGCTATTTTAGGAATTGCCACTCCTTCTGAAGGGTAAGGACTTTAAAACAAACTCATTGAATTTACTTTACAAGTTACTAAGATAAACTATTCTAAGTGCTTCTGTGCAGAAAAACTTGCAGAGCTATAACAGTGGACTCTGGAAAACTGCTGCTTAACATGAGTACATGAGTGAAGCACAGAAACAGAAAGCAACTAAACCTTGCACATTTTATAAACAAAAATCAAAATACAACACTTTTCCCCTTGCCCCTTAGGGGAATGAAAAATACAATTTTGCCTACATTTTCTGAGTTTTCTTGCCATTGCTGCTACAGTTGCAGCTCTAGCAGTGGAAACACTGGTGATGATATAACTGTGCCAGCAGAAACAAGCTGGGCTCAGTCTGAGTCCTGGCGAGCGAGGTGGAATCCAGCAAATAACGTGCCTTCAAATCAATCGTTCTTGTAGTGTCAGGAGTTTCGTACCACGAGTCATTTCACAGATACATTCTCCAGAGAGGGTTAAATGAGCAGAGAATGTATTTCGCAGGGATCAGATTACACTAAAAATTCCCTGCAAGGCTTATCCCGGAGAGTCCCGGGGCTGGAGCTGCAGATGTGGGAGCTCATCCCACTCCCGAGGAGAGGGATGTACGCGGCAGAGCTCTGTCCCCTAGCGGGCACAGCGAGAGTCTCCTTCACAGCTCGTGCATGGGGACTCTCCTCCCAGTGAAACCGGGACGGATTGATCTGAATATGAATGTATTTTTCACACTCTTCACTCATGTCCCTCTCACCATGGCCACCAACAGGCCTAAATCAATTATACAGTACATCTGAGTAGTTATGGGGAACTTAATGAGGAACTTCAATTCTCTTTTCAGGTTGTTTTGTTTTGGTTTTTTTCCATGTGTATTTTTAAAAGATGTTAGACATTTGCTTTCCTTTTTTCCCAGGACAGACCTCATTTCACTTAAAGTCATTGTCCTTAGAGAGAGCAGAGCAGTGTGAACTCACAGTTTTCCAAGTCACATGAAGAGGTCCACTGATTGCTCGAAGCCTGGGATTGCCTTGAAGGATTTGTCCCAAGATCTGAAATGCCAAAGAGATACCAACAACCTTAAAGGCATAATGCTGCTTGTCAGGCTGGTGCATTTGTCTTCTAAAGGGAAAATTCATCCTTTAGCAAAACTGTACAGAATTTGTATACAAGGAGGCAAGAGAAGCTGTCTGAGAAAGACAGTGGTCCAGAGGACACCATGGCAGCAGGAGCTCTGCTCCCAGGCAGGCACTGGGCACTCCCACTGGGGCTCCTGCTTGATGGGCCTGACAAGAATCTGTGCCTAAAAGCAAAATGTTGGTGGCATTCCACTGACTTGGATGCATCACTGACTGCTTTGTGACTGCACACTTTACCAGATTTCATCCCCATTCCCTTCCCACCACTTTGGCCTTGTCTGTTTTGAGACAATCTCATATTTAGCCTTAATTCTATGTCCTTTAGAAAGAAGCCATCTACACAGCACCTGTGATGCTGTAGACCTGGAAGGAATGGACCACGAGGTGATCACAGGTCTGTGCAACACCATAGGGGATTTGTATTGAGTGCACATCCATGACACATCTTACCAGTATCCCCTTAGCATGAAGTTGAGCTTCCACAGGTCAGACCCACAGCCCACAGTCTAGGGGACTTTGGATCTGTACTCAGCTCTGTTTTAGACAGAAGGATATTCCACACCCTTCAGTACTGGGGCTTCAATCTGAACTGTCTGGTTACCCCAGAGGCATCAGGGACACACCAATGTGGGAACACTTCAAAAACCCACACAGGAGTGTGATGCCAATACACAATTCCTGCCCACAGGTGGCACTCCGTCATGAGCCCTGGCTGCCTGCTGAGCCCTCTCATTCATGAGATCTCCTTCAGTTATGAGAAAAATGTTTGCTTTGGTATCCAGTAATGACCTTTCCTTGAGGGACTGCAGATCTATGGAGTGGAATAAACCAAGCAAGACTCCTGGAAAGTACTGTCTATTCCAGAACAAAACTCCAATGTGCTGGGCCTGGCCCTAGTCATATCTTCTGTGCAAGCACAAGAGGTTTTAATGTTATTTTGACAGATGGTGTCATGTCTGTTTTCATTCAAAAGCCAAGGGAGCATCTCTGTTTGGATTCGTGTCAGTAGTCCCATTTCCGGGTATTATTTACATCTCCGGAAATAAAACAGTCACAATTCCTTGGATATATTTGGAGGATTGCAACAATCTATGACCAAAACCTCCCTGAGATTTCCTACCATAAACATCTCAGTACCAAAATGGGACACATTAGGGCAACCCCAGAGAATGTCCCCGTGTACTTCAGAACAAGCACCAGCCTGGGGAGAGACACTGACCTCCCAAGTCAGGAAGATGTGATGGAGCTGGGCATGTGATTTCCCTGGCAATGAGCACACTCTGCATTATCTGTGAGAGATCCTTTAAGGAAATGACTGCACAGATCTGTTAAAAAAAAAGGGAAAAAAAGGCAGAAATATTTTTGATGCCCATATGATACAGAGCAAGGCTTTCCTCAAAGAGCCTGTTAACTTGCTCTCAGGTCAGATGCTTCTCATGTGATGCAGCTAGGAAAAAACACGTGGAAAGGCATTCTGACTGAAAGCTGCATGGAAGTAACACTCATGGATGGAGAGACCAAAACAACTATTTGTCTTTCTATTACCCACTTTAGGCTACAGAAGTGGAACACTGAGCTAAGACAGATTTTTTTTTTTTTTGTCTCATGCTGCAAAGCAGGCAGGCAGGATAAGCATTCTAAGAAAGACAGCTGGGTGTCACATACCCATGCTCTTGTGCTTCCATGAAGGTTGAAGTACATGAATTTTTTTCCTAAAACCCTCTGCTAGGTTGCACAAGACCTACAAGTCTTTGCATTTGTCATCAGGGTGAGAGCAAAAAGGGAGGATCCAAGAGAGAATGTGGAAAGAAGCAAAGAATTTGTTCGTCTCTAAATTTTAGTGCAGAGTAGGTACCTGTGAGCCCTTCATGCAGCAGAGCAGCACTTTTGAGAGATACAAAAAGCTGCAAGTTGAGCTTCTAAAGCTGCTGATAAAGGGCAACTGGTCTGGCAAAACCAGTTCCCATCCCTTCAGCCCATAGAAGAAAGAGCTTAAGATAAATTTCTCTATTCTCCTGCACAGATCTATGGCAGGCTCAGCTGGACTGACAGCTGCCAGTGAGGGGAAGAGCAGCAGAGTTCAGACCGTCAATGCTTTGCCTTTGAAGTTGTAAAATTTTTTAAAATAGATAAATATTGTTACTATGATCTCAAATTTGTGTCAGATTCTTATGCTCCATGTAAAAGTAAAGGGAAGTAAAATTATTCTCAGTTGTGGAAAACCTGAGTGCAGCCAAAATTATTCCTTTCCCTAATGCTAAACTTAACAAAGCAGCTGAGCATAAAATATGTGAAGGATTCAATTCATCAGAAAAATTCCCATTTAAAAAATTTCCAGCTGGGTCAAGTGTCCAGTGAAAAGGAGCTCAAGAGCTCAGTGCAAAGACCAAAGGGAGACAGAGCCTTTGAGGGAAATCTGTTAGAGAGAGCTAACATTTGTCAGAAAGAGCTCTGATAGTGAAGGCTCTTGGCTAGTGAAGAACACAGCCAAGCACAGAGTTTATCAGTTTTTCCAGACTGACTTTGCCCTGGCAAAGGCCAGCTGGCCATGCTGGGATAGGCAGCTCTCTGGGGCTCTGAAGAATTTTCCATGTAACTTAGTTGTGTCTGCAGTGTTCAAAACAAGAATTACGGGTACAAGGAGGGTGTATCACTTGTCACTGATATTGTGCAGGAAATGTGGGGAAAAGAATGTGATGGCCAACTTAAGATTTGGAATCTGCAAAAGATTCCATTTTATCCAATGATTTATAGAAGGGCAGTTCACATATTTGTACCTCATGTCTCCTTCATTACCATCTTACTCTTCATTCCTTTTGTATACAGAATCATCATGGGTGGCATGGAGGAAAGAGGACTGTGAATCTCTGTGGTAAATACTCCCTGTGTCTGTGCCTGAGGTGCTTCCTGAAATGACAACAGCAGCAGAGGAAAATTGCTGTGATGAGCAAATGCTACAGAGATGCCAAAATCTTAATTTCACTTGACTGCTGTTTGATAAAGCAACGGGAGCAGAGGCAGGAGTGGTTTGTGTGCTGACTGAAGAGCAATTTCATCTGTCTACTGGATTATCTTGCATACTATCATGATTTAAAAAAAAAATTAAACAAAAACGCTTACCATCTGAAAAGACAAACTCCCCACACCCATTGCAAATAGGGCAAAATTGTAATTTTCCTTATTCACCCCTCTCATCTATAAACTGAGCAGGGGTCAGACAATTCCAGCAGAACTATTCCTTGGCCATTTCCTCTGGTTTCTCTGTTTACTCCTCCACTCTTCTCTCTTATTATTATTCCTTTTATTTCCATCAGGATCTGCATGCTTGTGTATCATTTTATTTACTGAAGGGATAAGTTGATAAGCATTTAAGCCAATATTTGAAAGGAGCCTACAAGCAAGATAGAAAGAGCATGTAGTGACAAGAGCAGGAAGGATGGATTCAGATTGTAAGAGAGTAGGTTTCGATTATATATTAGATATTAGGAGGAAGTTCCATACTTGGAGGGTGGTGAGGTGCTGGGACAGGTTGCCCAGGGAAGCTGTGGATGCCCCATCCCTGGCAAGCATTCAAGGACATGTTGGACGGGACTTTGAGCAACATGGTCTAGTGAAAGGCTCCAAGCCACGCAAGGGATTGGAACTGGATGACCTTCACAGCCCCTTCCAACACCAGCCACGCCGGGACTCCGCGTGACCCGAGGCTCGGGCACCGCCCGCCCCCGCCCCGCCATGGCGGCGCCGCCGCCTCACAGGCCGCCACCGGGCACCGGGAGGGCGGGGACACCCGCCTTCCTATTGGCCGAGCTTCTTCCCGTTCTTCTCTCCTATTGGAGGAGAGTGGCCCGTAGGCGGGGACACACGCTGAACGACGGCTGGGGTGGCGAATGGGCGGGCGCGGCCGTCCCCCGCGGCCGGCGCTGGGGCGGGAGCCAATGGGAGCGGCGGGGGGCGCGTGCGGTGCCGGGAGCAGGTAAACAGCGGGGCGGCCGGGGCGCGGGACCGGGATACGGGATGGGGATGCGGGATTGGGATCGGCATCTACTGCCGGCGGGTTGCTGCGGGCTGTGGATGGGGCGGGGCAGGGCGGGCCTGGCCAGCCGCCGGCGTTCGCTCGGGGTCTCGGGGTCGCCGCGCTCCCAGAGCTGTCTGTGTCTCTGTGTGTGTATATACGTACATATGTATATTCTTATATAGGTGCATACGATATATAAAAAAATACATATTTCCATGTGTGCTTGTGTGTGTACGTGCGTTAAAATATCTGTATACCTGTTTCTCCTGGGCGGTGGCGGCGTATCCCGGCTTTCATTTGGAAGCGCCTCCGGCACACCTTCAGTGGCAGTCAGATTTTTTAAGCGTTCAGCGGGGCAGCTGAGGAGCAAGAACATCTGCACGGCAGCAAGGTCTCCTCTGGCCTCCTGCAAAATCTCTGCCTGGGGGGTGGGGCTTGTCTTGTTTTGGTTTTTTTTTATCCCCTTTTCTTTAATGTTTGTTGTCTGTGTCTTCGGCGGGGCTGGCCGTGCACTTGGATGCACAGGGAAGCAGTCCCAGCCCCCCTGTGTACCTGTGTCCCCTTGGGGACCCAGGGGAAAGGACTCTACTAGGACACAAGAACTCAGCCCCAACACAGGTGTCCTTGGGTGTCCCCGAAGTGTCACCTCCAGCCCCTGCTGGCTCTGATGTCCTCAGCAGTACTGGGGCCAATGCGAGTTGCTGCTCCCGCATGTGAAGAGTGAGCCGAGCTTGAGGTTTTACTTGTGTGAGTAGTTCTGCAGGGCTGTGGCGCCCTTATGCTGTGACAGGGAGTTGGCTGATAGAGTATTTGGGCTCAGTACTGCCAAAATAATCCTTCTGACCCTCTCAGGGAGGGTCCGATTTCAGCTCTGCCAGCAGAATTACCCTTTGGAGCTACATCTTGTGCCTTCCTTGTGGGACAAGAGGAAGCAGTGCTACTTCAGCCAGAATGTAAAAAGAAAGCTACAAAGCTTTACAACTTCCCATAGCATCTTGTGTTTTGTTATTTTTGTGTTCTGGGGCTGAAAGTGAGTGGTATTTGCACACTGAGATGCTGTGTTCCAAGTCATTTTAGCAGCACACTGTTCTACTTTATTTATTGGCAAGAACATGGAAATTTTTCCTCCTAATTTTGGGCCCACCACTGCTGATTTCTTAGAAGTTTATTTCCTTCTCTTTGTATTTACCAACAGCAGTGGTTGCTGTAACCAAAACTTAGGAGAACAGCAGGCTGTCAGTATCATCCCAAAGTTTTCTCTTATCTAAATATAGCAAAGAAAATACATTTCTCTTCATCTATTTGCCATCAAAGAGAACAATATGAATAAGAAGGAATTTTAACTCTCAAGTGCATAATTAAGTATTCTTCCAGGCTACAGCAGCTATTCTGTGCTGTATATTGTACTGGTATTATTTGTCATGGATGAAATGCAAAGCAAAGGATTTAGATTGTTTGCAGCATGAAAATGCTGCAAGAATAAGGCAAACTGAGGCTAGATCATAATGTTAGTGAACTGGCCCAGTTTAATCAAAATCCATAAAGCTGGTTTTTTGCAGTTGAGGAAAGAGGTCTCTTGCATGAAGGACACCTGGAAAGAGAATTGGTGACTCCTGTTTCCCTTCAGGATTCACAAGACTGCTGTAAAGCAGGAGTAATTGTATTCCCACCTCAGCTCCTCTAAGAAGCACTTACTACTGGCCTAGTTTTTGTCTCCTTTCATTTTTGCTGTACAATTTTGAGTGTTGGGTCATTTTGCTCTTAAGCATTGTATGATTTTTTTGAATGGGACCTGATGGATTGAGAGGCAGAGAGGAGAACCTTGCCTGATATAACTTAGTGCTTCAGTTTGATAATGGACTGGCACGTTGTTTAATGTATTTGGTAGATCATGCTCTAAAGCTTTTTGTGAATACAGATACAGCTTACATTTATCTCAGTGCTCCATGTTTTCCATTTGTGAGCTGTCCTTCCCCCTTTTTCAGCTCAGCCTAGCAAAACAGTCAATATGCACACGTATTTGCTGTCATGAGCATGAGTAGGAAAGAAGGCTCCCTTGCTTTCCATTATGGTGTATGCAGCATCCTTTTGGAAGGCAGAAATCGTTTCCACAAGCCCCTTTTTCTTAGTTTAACTAGTGAAATGAGATCAGAAAGCAGTGTGGCCTTGTAATACCCCTGTCTTAGCTGCCTCGTGCTCTGGGGCTCCCTTTTTTTCTGTCAGGCAAGTCCCCAACTTTCTGTTCTTTCTCTCTGCTCAGCCCAAAGGGTGCTGTTGTGCTGGGCACATGTGTGAGGGTGACTGGGCTGGTCCTTCCTCCCCTGGAGGACAGATTGCTCAAACCACAGCTCTCTCTGGCAGCCAGCACAGCCTCGGTGCCAGTTCAAAGTGCACCTCTGATGAATAAATAGTGGCATTAGACAAAATCCCTGATGGGTGTGTGGTGGGGCAGAGGGCCCCACTAAACCATATGTTCAAGGCCCCTGCTTAGATAAGGGCCACGAAGCCACACTGCCAAGGGCTTTGCAGACCTGAGGTGAGGGTGGGCTGCTTGGCTGGCAGCAAGCAGAGGGCTTGTCACCTTAAGGCTCAGTCCTGCTGGAAGGGGGATGCACAGTGCTCTGTTCCTGGTGTGGGCACTGCCACTGGAGCTGCTCCCACAGCCACTCTCAGGCCAGCCCTGCTGGGACCTGTGACAGGGAAACTGGTGCCTCATTGTCTTTTCAAAAGCAGGACACAGCTGATGAGCACCTGGTGTTGGCACCAGAGAGTTTGAGGGTGGTTGAGACAACCCCTTTGGCAGGACAGTTTAGATCAACCTAAGGCTGCTGTGACTTTGGTGTCTGCCATAGGAGCTCCTGTAAAGTCTTGGATTCTTTGGGGTGTGTTTGTGTCAACCCTCACTAGAACCACACTTGCTGTGTAAACAAGGGACAGTGAAGCTGTGTTCAGGTCTGAATCTGCTTGCTGACCAGAAGTATCATGGCACCTTTGCATGTCCATATATTTATTGGGAGAGCAGAGTAGAAAATGTCCCTCAAATTGGCTGTATTTCAACATGAGTTTATTTCTTCCCATGTAACTGTGAAGGTTAGTAATTGGCACAGTGATTTTGCTATTGGTTTAACTCCTCCACTGGGCATAACTAGGGTATTGAAAGTAGGCTAACTGGCTGTCCTTTCAAAGTCCTCTGCAGAATTGCTCTCTTTATGTAGCAAAAATGATTTCTTAAATAATGTGAGAAAAAGTTCTTCAGTATTTTCATTGGGTTGTTGAAACCTAAATATTGGTCCCAAACTATCTGTGAGTAAAGCTTTATTTATTTCCTCCCTGGTCTCTGACATGAGCAGAAGGTTTTAAGAGTTATTTAAATTCCATAGGTCACAGATCCTGTGGCATGCATAACTTATCCTGTTCCTCATCCAGAAGTATGTCATAATTGAATGACTTTAAGTATCTGACTTCTTTAAAGACCTAAATCCTGTAACTGGAGCAGAGTCTGGTGTCCCAGCTGTAAACTGTGAGCCTTCATGTGCTCAGTCAAAAGAGTGTGTAAGCATCCAGAGAGGAGATCTTGGTCTCTGTAAGAAATAAGCACACAAGTGTTAAGCAGCTCACTCGTAAGAACATGGGATTACTATGAAGCTGACAGGTCTGGTGTGAGGGTTAGCCTTGCTTCTGTTTCCCATAACTGTACCACTTTTATCACCAAAGGAGGAACAAAATGGTATGAAAAAGCAAGAGAAGGCAGGGGAGGAACAGATGTCTGAAAAATGTTTCACTTAGGTGGATTGAATTGACGTTCTAAAATTTCTTGGAGGTGCAGATGTGTTGAGGAGGCTGTGAAAGAAAGGGCGAGTCTCCTACTCCTCCCTCTTTCCTTCCTCCAAAGTGAATTTCAGTTTCTTTAGTGAGAAGTAAGAATATCTCACAGATCTTCAAAGTATCCACTCTGACGTTAGGGTGTGCTGGTTGGGCTGTGAATGATTCAGATTTAAGTGACTGTGTCCAAATCACGTGGCTTTTTCAGCTTCCTCTTCTACTTCCTGAGACACAGGAGCGTGGGTAAGGTTCTGTAGAGGAGACTTGTTCTGGTAGATATAACTGGTTACAATGCATTAAAGGTATGGTTTTGCTTGTGGACAAGTGGCTGAGTATCAGAAAGTGATTAATTACTTGCTTTGTTAAGCTGACTTAATAAATACTAAAAAGAATTTTCCTATTAGTTTCATTTATAACTTCCTGAAATCCTGATTTTAAGGCTGTTCTGCAGTATTCAGGGCAGTACACCTTCTCCCTCTTGTGTCTAGAAGGAGGAGCTGTTCCTTTCCTTTCTGCACTCTGTCACTGCTTTGCCTGCTTTTCTGCACAGCAGTAGGTGAAAGGAGGCCAAGCATTTCTAGCCCCCACATGTATTCTCTGTGTTTTTGCCCGTCCAAGTTGTTTTGCTTTTAGTCCCAAGACAACATAAGGGAAAACCCACAAGGGGCTCTCCTAAGGAGACAGGCCTTTTCCTTCCTATGCAAACCTCTTCAGTGACAAAGAGAGGCACTGCTAATAAAATTCATCTGGTTAATAAACAGTCATAAGACAGCATGTAGCTCCTGCTTAGTGGCTTATGTAAAGCTGAGGCTCCAGGTTACTAAGAAACTTCTGCTCCTTGCTGATGCTCACAGGGGTGTTGTGTAAGAGCTGAGCTCTCTGAGCTTTCTGACAGGCAGCCAGTGTGAGGCGAAGCTATGTCTGCCAAACAAACACTGAGTGCTGAGAAACCTCCTTTGTGGAAGGTAAGGTGCACTGATGGGAGAGGGGCAATAGAGGCAGCAAGTGTGAAAGCTGTGGTAAAGAAAAAGTAAGTTTCTTTAGTGCTGCATTTTGCTGATAACTGTGCCTCCAGCAGTCCCAGCGACTTCAACTGAACAGATTGTCATGCCTGGCTGAGGGCAGGATAAATCTGCTGTTGGGAAAGATGGAGCAACATGGTGTGCTGGGCCTTCCTGCTGAAATCTGCTGAATCTTCTTCAGACTTTCATTTATTTGCAGTGTGGTGTTCACTGTTTTCCTCCCCTCTGCTCTGCTTGTCCCCACAGCCTTTAGTAGTGCGTGGCTGTGCTCCCTGCATGCTCCCGTGGGAAGCGGCGATGATCACGTTCATGAACAATTCGGACAGCGAGGAGGAGCCCTGCAATGAGAGAACATCTCTGATGTCTGCAGAGAGCCCTCCAGTACCCTCCTACCAGGATGGCCTGCAAGCCTCGGAAGCAGGAGAAGCGCAGGCACACAGGGTAGGTGTGTGTCCCTCATGGGGAGTGAGGACACAGGGTGTGGTGACAGAAGTAGTCCTGCTACCCCTCAATCCCTCCTATGAGACTGGATTTAGGATTGGCTTTGGTCAGTGGTGTTTCCCTGGTGTTATTCTCAGCCAGCAGCAATACTGCCTGTTGCCATTTCCTCCACTCTGACTTTTTCCTCATTTTAATGTCCATATGTACTCCTCCCTTTTCCTTCCCTTTGGTAAAGATACAGGCTTTTAATCAGGACCTGATGCACATATGACTGTCTCAGGATATCCTTTTTAGCCTTCTTGTTTTGCCAGATACCCTTTGTCTGCTCTGGTCAGATGCAGCTAATGTTAGAACAGAATCTAGTCCAGCTGCCAGCAAAGCAGCAGGATAAAGCAAGCACAGCGTTGTTGGGAGAGGAGGAACATGTCAAGCCTGTGTCACCTCAGATGACATTTTTTCTATCTTGTTCTGGGCATCTTGTCCTTCATGTTCATGTGTCTATATATTTGCATTTGAAGAGGTCCTTAGATACTCATGGAATTGGTTTAAAAACTTTGTTGCAACCTGTTTGCAATGGAATTGAATGGAATTTCTAATTGTATTGTTCAGTTGGTACCTTTGTATTAGGACTCAGCTGCTGTGCTGTGGTGGCCTGCAGCAGCCTGGTGAGATATGATGGAACCAAGCTTTGAACACAAAGAAAAGAAGCATCTTACACATTTGCTAATATTTCTTTTCAGAAGAGGCGAGCAGGCAGCAGCCGTGGCCCAAACAATATCACTGGTGGAGAAACGTCTGGCTCAGGTGTTGCAGTGAGAGAAAGCGCCCTGGAAAATGAAGAAGAGGAACTGACACTGAAATATGGAGCAAAGCATGTAATCATGCTCTTTGTGCCTGTCACCCTTTGTATGATTGTTGTCGTCGCCACCATAAAGTCAGTGCGCTTCTATACGGAGAAAAACGGGCAGCTGTAAGTGGGGTCTGCAAACAGCCTCAGTATGTGGGACCCCCTGCTCCACACCACACACACGCTCTGTGCATGCAGAGTGCTTCCTTGGCAGGCTGGGAGAACCTTTACACAGGTAAAGGTGCCTGTAGAAACATACAGAGAGCTTACTAAAGTATGCTGTGTTCACCTGTGTAAGTTTTTCCCATACCTGCATCACACTGATGTGTTAGCACTGTCATTTAGGGTGCCCTGAGTGAGGCCTGTGAGCAGCATAATAATGAAGCTGCTTCATTCTGCAGCATAAAAGGCCCAGGCTGAACTCTTAGGCTGTTCACTCACTAGCTGGCAGCAATCAGGGAATAGCATGTTCATTTGGATGAGTGTCTCATTTCCTGGTGATATTTCTGGTTCCTAACGACTCATGGTGTGGATACATAATTCCATTCAGCTCTTGCTGACAGTGCCTGGCTCCTGGGGCTCTAGCTGTGCTTCATATGTAGGGTGGAGAAAGGAGGACTGTGGTCCCTTAAACTGAATCAAAGGAAACAAAATGGGGGAAGGGGTGTAGGGTGGTGAGAAGAGATAAAAGAGTCCAAGACTCTCCTACCAAGTGTGGAAAGAAAGGGTGTCCCCCATTTCAGAACAGCACCTGGGAAGTATCCTTGTAATTATCATGGAGAGGTTCCAGAGCACGCAATGAAAATTCATGGCCTGCAGAGCACTTACTAAAATAAAGTAATTTATACTCTAGGTCTTTTTGCTTAGAGCTCTGCCAGCCACAGCTGCTCTGTAAGAATGTGCTTTGCACAGAGACCACTAATCTTTAGTTGATAATTAACTTGAGCCCAGCCCCTTCAGAGGCTACATCTCATGTTTGCTGTCCTTGGCAGTCCTACCTCCCTTTCTTTCCCCCACACAGAGAGGTCTAGTTTTATCTGGGACAGATAGCTAGAAAAGAATATCTATACTTTATATGGCTTTTGCTTTATCCTGCAGGATCTACACCCCCTTCAGTGAGGACACCCCATCTGTGGGCCAGCGCCTCTTGAACTCGGTGTTGAACACCATTGTAATGATCAGTGTCATCATTGTCATGACCGTGTTCCTAGTGCTGCTCTATAAATATCGCTGCTACAAGGTAAAGCATTCATGCCACAGCCTGTTCCACCTCTGTGCTGGGAGCCTGGGATCAAATGGGCCTTGCATGGCAGTGAGAAACACAGACACTGCACTGGCTCGTCCTCATCTTGGGCACAGCAGGAATCATACTGTGCAGAAATCTTTGTCAGCAGTGATGGAGCTGTGGCTCTGAATAGGCTTTGCTATTATTTTGTTGCTAATGGCAGGCCCTTAAAAACAAGGTCTGCTACTTTGTGTAAGTCAGGTATGAGTTTTCTGCATCTGATCCAAATGTTTTGCCATTTGTACTTACGGACTAAGTTGTACCATTTACTGTAAATGCCTTCTATTAAGACATTTCAGACAAGCTTTGTGGGAAATGATATTATTCCTGCCTGTGGAAGCTCTGCTAGAAGAGTACAAGGTGTGGAGGGAAAGGCACATTCAGGTTCTATGGTGCTCAGAGAGTTCTTATATGTGGCACCAGCCCAGCATTTGAGCTCTATCCGTTCCTGCTTCTTAAACTTGTCCCAAGGACAGAGTTTATTTTACAGCCTTGGGCACACCCCTCCTCCCTCCTAGCAAACAGAAAGAAAGTGCTCACCTGTATGAGCTAGCAGCCAGTATGGACACCCATGAAAATGCTTAGGCCAGAGGCTGAAAAAAACCCAAACCAACTAAAACCCTAAGAGACAAAATACAAAATGGAAGTGGGAGAACTGGGAGAAACTGGCTGTCCCTCCGCCTTCACTGACCAAATGGAAGGCAGGGTCTTTGGACGCTGGAAGAGGAGTGCAGAAGGAGACTGTTGGGCTGCAGTTCTGTGACCTGTGCAGGGGTAACAGCCCCTACAATCACTGTCTCTTCTTGCCCTTGGTAGTTCATCCATGGCTGGCTGATCCTGTCCTCCTTGATGCTGCTCTTCCTCTTTACCTACATATACCTCGGGTAAGTGGGAATGGTGCAGGTAGCCTGGCAGTTCAGGGCTCCTTCACCTCTTTGCTGAGAATTCCCACTTTGAACAAGAAAAGCAATGTCTCCCCTTCTCCAAATGGACATTTAAATGTTGTTAGAAGAAGATAGCTTTATTTTTTAAAAAAGTGGAAAAGAAGATCTTTAACAGTCAGTGCTCAATTTTACAAAAATCGCTGGGAAATGGTACTGTGAGCATGGAATGAACAGGCTGGATCTTGTGTAGAGGGGCCCTGGACTGTACATTGAGAAACATGTGGAAAGGCACTTTACCTGCAGAGTTACTTCTCTGTCTTTTTTCTTAGACAACATTGTTTCAAGCTCACTACCTCAGCTCCCAGCTCAAGTGAAAGGAAACTTTTAACTTGTGGGTGACATTTGTTAAGGTATTTTCATTTTTTAACTGTGAGCATATTGTACCTGGTGGGGTGACACTGCCAGGATTTCTTTGCTGTAGACAGTCATGAAGCCACAGGCCTGTGCTCACTTAAGACTTGAAATCCTGCCTGCTCAAATCCTTGGAATTGCTGTTGAACTGAGGACTAAGGCAGTGTGGTGCTGGTCTGTAACACAGCACATCCATCTCTTGCAAGAGGAACAGGGCTCAGAGCAGCAAGTAGCCAAAGGGCAGGTTCCCCTTTCATGATGAGAGTTGCTCTATTCTGCTTCCTCCTGGTGTACTTGGGGGCTTTTTTGTTTAACTACAGCCAGTGGGCTGCATGTCCCTTGCTTTCACTGCTTAGCCAAATTTTCTTCTGGTATTCCAGTGAAGTACTGAAGACGTACAACGTGGCCATGGATTATCCCACTCTGTTCATAGTCATCTGGAATTTTGGAGCTGTTGGAATGATTTGCATCCACTGGAAAGGTCCCTTGCAGCTCCAGCAAGCTTATCTCATTATGATCAGTGCTCTAATGGCATTGGTGTTCATTAAATATCTACCTGAGTGGTCAGCATGGGTGATTCTAGGTGCAATCTCCATCTATGGTAAGTCTGGGTTGTGACTCTCAAGGTGTGGCTCCTGGAGAGGTTACTCTGAGCCAATCTCAGGACTCTGTATGTCCTTAAAAAAAACAACTTTGTGGTGCTCAAAGTTTTAGGAAGTGCCAGATGGGCAATTAGTTTGACTCCCTGCCCTTGTCTCTTGCTAATTGTTCGTGTAGGTAGTGTACCTCAACCAGGTCTTTCAAAGTGATCACCAAGTCAGGGAAGGACTGAACCTCACCTAACTGCATGGTAGGGGTGGTTGGATTTTTATCAGTAGCAGACCTGACAGCCTTGCAGGTTTTGTTTGTTGTTATCAAGAGATCAGGGATTTTGGTATGAGTTACAAGTTTCAAGAGAACCTGCAGAACAAGAGGGAGGAGATCTGATGGGGGAGAGAGGGTAGGCAAAGAGGTACTGGACTAAAGGCCTTCATTCATGTGAAACTCAGAGCCAGTGTACGTAGTGATGGATTGTGGAATGTAAACAAAGCACCCCCACTCCTCCTCTAATTAAATTTAATATCTCAGTGAAATGCTGCTGTCTGCTTTCAAAGAACTCGTGGTATTCTCAAGGGGCCTTTTATAGGATTAGCACAGTGAAAACTCTCATTATTACCTTAAGGCTTGGAGATGGTATTTTAAGTGAACAACACTTTCAGGGACAAGAACAGCTAGAGTTATGCAAAGCTGTGGAAAGTGCCATTCAGGAAATCATCTGGTTTATATGGATAGAAGTAAATTTGAGGGGAGAATATCTTCTTAAAGATAAAGAATGTAAAATATGCATGACAGTTCAAGATGAGATTGGTCCTTTTCTTTCTGCAGATCTGATGGCTGTTCTCTGTCCCAAGGGGCCACTGAGAATGCTGGTAGAAACTGCACAGGAGAGAAATGAGCCCATTTTCCCTGCATTAATATATTCCTGTGAGTAAGATTACAATGTTAATGTTTTTAGCCAGATGAAACTCTATTAAACTATTTCTGTGACAAAGCAAAGAGCACTGTCTTAGCTACTTGCTTGCCTTAAGGATGGTTCATAATTATGTTCCATTTGTAGAAAGCCTTGTTTATCACTTACAATGTTGGTAACTCTAATTAGCCAAAGGGAGCCCACACTTACCTTGTGAAGCTGAATATTTAGAAACAGATTTGTCCTTTCATGAATATAGTGCAGAATATACCTCTTTTTTTCTGCACACAAAACCCTGTATGAGGCAGGCAGCAATGTTTGCCAGGTTCTGTGAGGAGGTCATGTTCACTCAATACATTTATTCATTGTATGTATGCTTTACAGACACACTTTAATCATGTGATGAGGCTCCATGCTTCCTGTAGCCCCCTCTTGCCCTCTGTACTGTACAGATGGCTGTGCTTAGAATATATTTGCCTTATTGTTCATTGTTTGGCTCCTCACTTTGCTTTCCATTCAAGTACTGCCCTGCAAACAGAACCAGTCATCTCCTCCCTGGCTTTCTTGGGCTGTTTAACTACCACAGTGTCTGGTGCCCTTGTCCAAAGGTATCCACGTGCTTAAGATAAGATTTTTGGAAGGCAGGAGACTCAACACTCATGGGACCTGAACTCAAGTGCTTCATGGACCTCAGTGACTTCTTCATTACATCACTTGGAAGATGATTCCCAAAGGGTTATTCCCAAACATTTGGTGCTAAGCTGAGGATGCCTACAACCTGAGTGATTTTCTTTTTTTCTTCAAGCATTTAATATTACATAAATGCTTTTATGTGTTCCAAGCAGTCTCAGTTCACCTCAGCTGCCTTCCCTTTTACAGGAGATTCTGTTACACTGACCTGAGACAATCTAGGTGAAGTCTCTGACATGCCTTAGTTAACAAACAAGAGTTTCCCTAAAGGAGAAAGTGGTTCAGCAAATAATAAATACTGAACAAAAAGTTCTTGTGCAGAATGTCAGTGTCTCCATTGCAACACCACATTCTGTGGCTCCCTCTAGATGCAAAAACATCACCTTGGCTGAGCTCATAGTGGAAAAGCAGGCACTGTGTTTGCCTTGGCTTATTTTGTTTAGCTTAGCTTCTATAAAATCAGGGAGACTGATGCACACTTAAATAAAAAAATGATTTGAGTTCCCTTCTGCTGATTTCAGAATGGTTTGTATTCCTTTTTAATTTAGGGATCCCAAGAATAAACCCCTAAACATCAGTTGCTATTGGAACCAAAACAGAAATATGCAATATTTTGACAGGATGGAACCACGACGAGCAGAGAGAAAACTTGCATTCTGACAACTCTTGTAATCCCTTGCTTGTGTTGCTGTACCTTTAGCAGAACATGAGTAAGCTGTGTTAGTTAACCTCTGGTTACCTTTTGTATTGCCATCATTCCCTGGGACATTGTTTTCTTTGAAGAGAAGAGCCAGAAATCAGGAAGAAAACAAAGGAGTTGAGGACCCTAGTTCTGGAATTTTGGGTTTTTTTTAATCCACAGAGATTACATTGACTCTTGGCTACTTGTGCTCTGGGACTTTCTTAAAAACTGAATGGATGCATTGCCTTGGCTTTCTCCCACCTTGCTGTCTCAGTGCCTAGGGAAACCAACTGAGTGTTTTAGAAGCATTTATGGGGCAAGGGTTTGTATTTTTAGGGACAGCTAAATTTCCTCTGAGCTGTAGTGGGCAGTGTTTTATGCAGCCAATTATTGTCTTTATTCCAGCTGCTATGATGTGGACAGTTGGAATGGCAAAGCCAGACACAGCAGCAAGAGGACCAAGTCAGCAGACATGGAATGCAGGTTTGTTTGCATGTCCCTCTCCCATACAGTGCACTGTCCTACAGAAATAATGAATATGTCTGAATGTAAACATAAGCCACCAAATCCTGATGGATGGATTTTTTTTCATTGTTGTTACTTGCAGAACTCAGTGATGTTCATAAACCTGCTGTTAGCAGCAAAGACTGGCAGCAAAGATGAACAGACAGTGTAGAAAGCTCCAAGTATTCAGGCCACTTTTATTAAAAAAAACCCCAAACAAACAACAAATCAAACCCAAGTGTTGTTCAACTCACATCTTCAGTGTACTGAAGTCAAAGCTGAAAGTGGGCTAGTGGGGGGTTATATTTTTCCACACTGGGGATGGTAAATTACAACATAGGCTCCTAAATGTAATACTGATGAGCTGGTGAACTTCAGTGTTGCATTCAGACCAGTGCCATGGAGCACCTCTCTGTAAGTGCAATATGGCTCACCTTGCTAAAGAAAATAAATGTCTTTATCCTTGGTAAAGCCTTGTGTTAGCCAACAGTAGCTTTTGTGATTCAAGTTTATATTGTAGCTGGTTCTGCAGTAATTTGGGTGCCTTTGCTTTTATCTTCTTGAGGTGCAAATTAAACTGCAGTTTTAAGGTGATTGAGTAAAATCTTACTTGTGGTTTTGGGAGGATTTCCCATCTAGTCCTGTTGCACTTCAGTACCTTTGAATGTTAAAGCAATAAATGTGTGCAAAGGTTTGATAACTGAACATGCTGCTTATTTCAGGATAAGCAGCTGACATACCACAGAATGGCAGGGACACAGTCCTGCTGTGAAATGGGGCACAGAGCAGGCACAGAATACATGTTGAGGGGTACTGAATGCTCTGTGGAAGCCTTGTGTCCCAGATCACAGTCTGCTTGCACCTGCAGCAGCAGCAACCTGTCAAACTGACATGGACTGAAGAGTTTGTAGGAGCTTCTGAAAAATAGGAACTGTCAGACAGAGTCATATATCACAGACTGGCTGCTTTCAAAAGTACTGCCAAAGGCTCTGTCAGATGTGCTTTAACAGAGGGGGGAAAAAGTTAAATTTGTAGACAATGAAATGTGTCTGCTTTCTACATGAGAACAGTCAGCTCCAATGTCAGTGTGACTCAGGACTTCTCTCATAAATGGCAGTCCTCTTAGTCATCCATTTTTGTTATATGACTGGTTAGGGAATACCTGAGCAATTCCAAACCAAAGGTATAACGCTGTGGGAATGCATATTAACTTCAGTGGGTTTTCCTTGTCATTCTGGCCTGTGCAGAGCAATGTTAGGTGTGTGTACGTGCTCACTCCTTAAAGCCATTGAGCTCCTGGGTGGCTGCCAGAGAAGCTGTGAACATGCACCCTTCCAGCTGTTCCACACAACAACACAGGTGTTTCCCTCAAAGCCAGTAAATGTCTCTGCTTCAGCTGGTCCTGATGGTCACACCTCCAAGAGGCAAATGCTTACCCACTGCAGGGCAGCTTCACAGGAGTGTGGATTTCATGGGCTAAAACATGTTATAAATGTTGCTGTCTCTTGTGGTTTGTTTTTTTTTTTTTTTAATCCACTCTTGCCCTGTTTTTGTGCATCCAAGCTGAGGATGGGAGAGAACACCTCAGGAGCCCTTCACATGCAGAGTGTCAGATGTCAGAGGCCAGGAGTCCTGTTCCAACCCGCCCCATCACTTCTTTAGAGGAGCTCGAGGAGGAGGAAAGTAAGGGAAGCTTTATACCTTGTTGTCAGGCAGAGCCTGACATTTTTATTCTTTGTGGTTCTAGTTTGGTCTAATCACAGTTAATTTGAATAGCTGTGCTCGCTGAGCAATGAAGATCTTGAGCCTGACTGTGTATTATCTCTTGCTGCTGCAGAATCTGTTCTGGGATTGTGGTTCCAGTGACATCTGTTGGCTACGTGTACAATTTAAACAGTTCCTTCTTCCCCTTGACTCCTGTCCCCCTCTGTCCTTGTGTGTCCTCAGCTGTTCATTTGTAAAGCAGCCCAGGGAAGCACCTCAGGGAATGAGGGAGAACAAAAGGAATTAGTAGGAAGAGGGGCTGGAAGTCTCAGCCTACTTGGGAATGTGTGGGTCCAGGTTGGTAGCCAGGACTAGGATCCTTCACCTGCTACCCAGGGGACAAGAATTTGTTCAGCAGGAAGCAAAACAGGAGGTTCAGAATTAACACTTGTTTTCTTTTTCCACTTCTTTCAGGGGGTGTGAAGCTGGGCCTTGGAGACTTCATATTTTACAGCGTGCTTGTTGGGAAAGCAGCTGCCACAGCTAGTGGAGACTGGAATACCACACTGGCCTGCTTTGTAGCCATTCTTATAGTAAGTGAGCAGCTTTTAAATCTCTGTCACACCCTGTCCAGCACAGAAGTGTTGCCAGAAGTAGCAGCAGCTGAGCACTGCTAAATCAGTCCAGGTAACCTGCTAGATATTTAGGAATACTCTGTCTCTAGGCTTTAAACTGCCACTGCAGCAGAATGATCCAGACTAATCAGAGCAGAGCCAAGCATGGATATGGTGGGCGTGAAACAGCCCCAGGGAACTGCTGGTGTGTTTGCTTCAGCCACAAGAGTCAACATTAGGAACTCCTCACTGATTAGCAAGTGTAGTTGAAAAGGTTAACTCTGTTATGCTAAGGGGAGCTGATAGACAAGAGGGTGAAGACCTATCTTATTCTACTATTTGAACTGGAAAAAATGAGAAGGAAGGAAATTTAGATCCATGGAAATTATCAGTAAAAGCAGATGAATGACATACTGTAGCTGCTAAAGAGTTGGTCCTGCCAGGTCTAATGAAGACACACTGTTAAGCTTCCACCTGAGTGGAAAATACTTACTATGCACTTGCTGTTTACCTCAACATCCTCATGGAAATTAACCAGAAAGACAACAGCAGTATTTTTAGAATGTAAAAGAAAATCAATTACTGTGTCCTTCTTGAGTCTCTATTTTCCTATTTAGATCCCAAGGACAGTGCAAGTGACTGTCACTTGTGAAGAGTGTGCATCAAAAAGCATGCAAACTAGAAATGAGCTGCCTTCTCTGGAGTCTGTTCAGTGTAGCTTTCTGACCCCACAGGTCAGAGAAACCCACAGGATCACCAAGTTCCATATGCTGCAGTCCAGCACGGGGTCCCTTTGCTGGGGGAAATGTTCTTGGTCATCTGTTTTGTGAGATCAAATGCCCCATTCTGTGTCCTTTTTGGTGCTGTTAAAGCTTGTTCCATCTCCTTTTGCAGTTTCATGATCTTGGTGCTAGGTGGCTTTCTGGTTCCCAAAAACATCCCTCCAGTTTCCCAGCAATAAGCACATCTTAAAAGGGAGATGAGATTTAAAGAGCAGGTGTAGGCTCCGAGAGAGTAAGAACAGAACTACAGGCTCAGGTGGATTGTGGACAAATTTTCAGTCTAGAAACACTGATTAAAAAAAAAAAAATTAAAAAATCCTATCTGCTGATCTTTAGCTAGTGAATATTTTTAGAGCCCAATGTCTTTGAAGCTTTGTCATCATAGAGGAATTAAAAAGGGCTCTGATGAGAGAAGGAATTAATACCTAAAGGCACTTAAACCATGGTATCTACCCAGAATATACAACAGCTTCCTCCCATGCTACAAAAAGCAGATCTTGGCCTGCTATCCAGATAAAACCAGAACTCACCCATTGTAATAAGCAATCCAGCCAAAAGAACAGCAGTGGATATTTGATTTGGTTTGGTTTTGGGTTTTTTCCTCCTTTTTTTTCCTTTTTCTTTCTTTTTTTTTTTATTCTAAGGGACCTTGTAAACTGGGAATGTGTTATAAGTACATCCTGTTATAATTAGACACCTTCAGTGGAACTTCTATCTGTGCAGTTCACCAGGATTTAAGTGCTTTTGTCTGCTGGATCAGTACTTCATCCATAATGGCACCAAACAAGGAGTGAAATAATGTGTAAAGAAGTTAACTCCCTGGGGTCAGCTGTATGTGTGCATTTGCTGTTTATACCACTTTCTCAGCTGTTTATACCACTTTCTCTGTGCTCAAGACTCCTGAGGAAAAACCTGGCCAACTTGTGTGAGAAATGAAGCTGTGAGCAAATACACATTGTGCTGCTGGTAGCTCTGGCTGGCTTCAGTGCTCTACAGTGCATATAGATAATTATCTGTATGTTGGCTTGTTGGTGGCAGATGTATTTCTGGTTCTCTTACTGTTATCTCCTTGTGTTTTTTATTCTCTTCTCTCTGACAGGGTTTATGCCTAACACTTTTACTACTGGCTGTTTTTAAGAAAGCACTGCCTGCTCTTCCCATCTCCATCACCTTTGGCTTGATCTTCTACTTCTCGACAGACAACCTTGTGCGACCGTTCATGGACACCCTGGCCTCCCACCAGCTGTATATTTAGAAGAAGTGGGAGTTAGAGGATTCTTTTTCAAGCTTTGCTGTGAAGTATGGTACAATATTTGGAATAGGTCATAAAGTTTTTACACTTAGTGCCATATATTTGTAAGGAAAACACTAATTCCGTGACATGCTGTGTACTAAAAATCTAATAGTTACATGTTGAATGGAGATTTTTCACAGGACTCCTGGTGAAAAGCCTGGCTCCTTGCTGATGTCAAGAATGTTAGTTTTATTTTATTTGATGTGCACAGTGGCTGTTGTGAGCACAGAATCCTATATGTGGCATGAAACACTGGAGAGGTGAGGGGTCTGATCTTCCAGGAGCTAAGTAAGGAGTTTCAGCCCTGGAACTGCAGTCAACTTTAAGCATACTCTAGAATTTCTAAGTCTTCACGTGTTTGAAGTGTTGTGCAAACACGAGGTGCAAGTGATTGGAAAAGCACAGCTGGCAGCATGCACAGAGCAGTGTATGAGCATTAGAGAAGTGAGGCTGAACTTCCTTGTTGGCTGCTGTGCACACAGCATCTGTTGAAATTGCCCCAAAGGCCTGTTTATTCTGACCTTAGTTAGACATTGTGAGCCATGAGGGATTGAGGCAGGATGTCAGTAGTGGGATGGCTGTAAACCAGGCTCCTGGCTCTGAGCACATCCACCAGTGCAGCCAGCAGCTGATGAAGGCAGGGCTGCCCCTTCCAGTGCATCAGATCCTCAGTGTGTGGAAACAGATGATGCTCTCTCCTCCCAGTGTTTTGTTTTTTAGGAAATATTTTTCTGGGTCCTATTGTAGGTTACTACAATCCTGAAATGACCCTAAGGTGGAAATGACAGAACAACTCTAGTAAATCAGACCTGTAACTTACTGTGTGTTTCTGGTCTCATTTCTGTGCATTGTTGTAACTACTCCAAAGGAGGATTTACCTTCCCTTTATTGAGAGGTCCTCTCTTACACTGACTGAGACTTGGTTTACTTCGGTTTTTGTACTGTTTAAAGATTATTTTTTTAATTACAAATTTTAAAATAGCTGTTTAGTCTCAAAGGGACTCTTTTGGAACTATCCAGTCATAGTTTGTATCAAAATATTGGGGTGAAAACTTTAATCTGTTGTTACATTACTTTTAGGAATGGCTAAATACACCCTCCAGTGAGTTCATGAAGAAAATCACAGTGCTTGATGTCAGTAAAAATACATAGGACAAACTGAACCTTTATGTTTTGTCCACCATTTAGAATAATTTTATTTCTACTCTTTGAGTCAGTTTTTCAGTAGTTGCCGAAGTTCTGAGATTTTTCTTTTCTTTTTACTTGTGTCCATTACTCAAACAAGCTCAGTTTTCTTTGACAGCTGATCAGTGTCAGGAAATGTAACATTATGTGAGATTTCACAAATAATGCAATGTCATTGAGAGATATAGAATTTAATTTCTGGAAATACTTTTTAGCTAAGGCTTTGAATTACACATTTTTATGTAGTGCTTCTTCCAGTAGACGTGTTCAAGCTCATCTGCTTTGGTATTTAACAAGGACATCACACAGGTGATGCAGACTAATTTTTAAAAAGTGCATAAGGGTTTTTACAAGGGGTGTGTGTATGTGTGTGTGTGTCTCAGTCTGGACAAGTCAGTAACTCTTGCTCTTTGTTAGTTTTCCGTCCTCATTTCTCACATTTGCAATGTTTGGACTTGACAGCTGCAGACAGAGTTAACTATTACTAAAAGGTATTTCCTTTGGAAATGTAAATCAGTAGAGCTTTGTTTGCTGATTTTTAAGCTTTATGTGAGAGTTGCTTTTTCTATTTGTTTGTGTTTGTTCTTTTTAACAAAAACAGTTATGGGGCCAAATTGGACTAGAATCACTGGGAAACATGATTTTACTTTTTGCATTGCATGATGTAGAGAGGATGTGGATTATTTGTATATACTGAAAGAAAAATCTTGCTTGGCTTATCAAGGTTGTAGCATATTGTTAGAAACCATGAAAGCAGAGTTGATACTTGAAGGAAACTGGCAGGGGAACCTTCACGTATCGAAGGATCACCACTAGTTTTCTGCAGATACCTGCTTGCCAAAGACTGGCCTTCCACTGACCAATTCTGCAAAACTTACAACATTTGTAATTTAAAAGGTAACTGAGCAAGAGATTCTGGCAATGCAACAGAATGTATTGTCCTAGTGAGTGACAGGAGTATATCATGGATATGCTGGAGTGGTTATAATTGTGTAAAATTCATATGTATTTACTACAAATATATATTTGTGTTTGTGTGTGCATATACACACAGACACACAAATTTTAAAATTATGTGGAGTGATTTCTCATCTCTTTGGACGTTTTCACCTGTGCATAAAGTGAAGTTTTGTTTGTGATGCTAACATTGTGCAGCATGGCCTAAGATGTGAAATGCAGAGGGCAGGATTTACCCTACTCATAGCTGGCTGTTACATGAGATATTGACTCAGTGACCTGGCAACTTGAATCAGCAAAGCATTTGTCTGCCTGATGTGTTCATTCACCGTGTCCACTTGCTGCATGCTCTGAAGAAATCCTGCTGTTCCCCCTGATGTGCACCCCTGAAACAGCACAGCTGCCAGGTACACTGGGGTGACACCTTTCTTGATGCTGGTGTCACTCAGCATCTTAAGTCCTACAGGAGGTGCCATGTGTTGGCAGTTTCCTGTGTGATCCCAGTCACCCTCACCCCTCCTCTTCAGTCCAAAATGAGTGTTTCATTGCATCTGGTCTCAAATGTAGCTTGGGCATACATCATTCTTCAAGGTCTAAGACTGAAGCCAAGTCCATGAACAAAAATGTAGTGGTGAACCTGCCTAATGCAACCGCCCAGTGAAATTTTTGGTGGGAGGTCTGGGGTTGTTTTGTTTAAGTGCCTGCTGTGTGTCAAAGACTGGAGATGAGCCCTGTCCTCAGAGGATGCACAAGAAGCATCACAGTCATCATGAAAAAAACAGAAACAGGATAGTCCTTGCAGAAGCACAAAGCTTTCATTTGATACTCATGGTCTCATTCATAAAACCTGACTTCAGGCTCTTTGTTCATGTCTGCATAGGTACTTCCAGTTAATCCCACTGTGTTTGCTTTCCTCTTCCTTGCAACTCAAACTGGGTTTGGGTTTAAATTGAGTATATAGTTTTTTTTTTTTATTGTTTCCCTCAGTCCCTGTTCTCCGTTTCTGCTTTAGAGCTGTTCCTTGGCAGCCACGGGAGGGCAGCAGGTCTATGAGGAGAAGTACCAGCCATTTTAAAGTACTCTGCCTTGTGCCCCTTGTTTTTCAGAGAGGCTGAAGGCCCTGGAATCTCCTTTGTGGCAGGAAAAAAAAAAAAGGCAGGCACCCCACACTGCAGCACAGCTGTAGGTTTGGCCCAGCATGGGAGAGACTTCAGTGAGAACAAGCTCACACTGAACCAGAATTCATTTAAAACAAGCTGTTTTCAGTGTGATGCCATGGTCAGCACTGCAGTTCTGGGTGAGATGCTGCTGTTACACTGCTCACTCCATTTTGTTTGGGTTCTCTCCCCCTTTTCTTTTTGTAATAAATCATCCCATCCTAGTTTCATTCCTCAAAGCCTCAAGCATAAATCAAGGGCTCCTCCAGGCATTGCTAAATTCAATTTATTACATAAATAAAGATTTCTTCTGGGCATCTTCAAGAAGGAAAGGAATAATTAAACTTACTGATCTGTCATTCTTCCTCTCACTTCCAGTCTCCTATCCCAGTAGGTCTTGCTAATCTGGGGGGGGGGAAAGAGTACACAGCTGTCATTCCAGCTCTTGGCACTGAGAAATCTGGGGACAAGCTAGATAATGTTGGATGGGGCTTTGGGCAACATGGTCTAATGGAAGGTGTCCCTGCCCGTGGCAGGGGGGTTGGTACCAGAAGGTTTTTGAGGTCCCCTCCAACCCAAACCATTCTATGATTCTCTATTGTTTGTGTCCTCAGGAGGACCAGGGGGTATCTTGTTCTCTTGAACTGAGTTGTTTTGTAAGAAGGCAGTCTGGAGAGAGGTGGTATCTTTGCCAGTTCTCCTACAACACTATTTGCATGCCCCCAACACACATTGTACTCCTCACTGAATTTACCCTTTCTTCCTCTGCCTTCAGTCAGGTAAAGTGATGTGAGCTGTTCCCATTCTACAAGTGGGAAACAAAGCAAGAGAGTAAATCACAGAATCATAGAACAGCTTGGGTGTGGAGGGACCTTAAAATTGTCTAGTACCTTGTACCTAACACCTTCTGCTAGACCAGGTTGCTTTATCCAGCCTGGCCTTGAACACTTCCAGGGATGGGCATCCACAACTTCTCTGGGCAACCTGTGCCAGTGTCTCACCACCCTCACAGCAAAGAATTTCTTCCTAATACCTAATCTAATCTTACCCTCTGTCAGTTTGAAGCTGTTCCCCCTTGTCCTGTCACTACATGCCCTTGTAAAAGTACCTCTCCCTCTTTCTTTTGGGCTCCCCTCAGGTACTGGAAGGCCACATGACCGTGCTGGCTTTGAGCTTGGATACATAAGGAAGATTGGTCCACATCAGATCATGGCATCAAACACCATCACACAAGTTACTGTTACTTCTTTTTTACATACTGCTTTGCAGCAGGTTTGCTGTTACCCACCTTGTGCCACTCTAAATGCAAGACATTTGCCCTCAGCACTGAAGGAGTTAAGCAAATAGAAACTGTTATCTTCTTTGTGCAACACATTTGACAGGTGCCCAAGAGCACAATTTGGGAGGTGTCAGTGCTCGGCACTATTTGCGACTCACTATTAAAAAGATATAAATAAACAGAGACTTTGAAGTGGAACTAGCTAAACTCCTTGATATAGAAACCTGTGACAGGTACAGGGCCAACTAAATGGAGTGGAAGTTTTCCAAAACTGGGAACTGTTTGAGCCCTATCAAATGCAGCCTGAGGTAAGTGACAGCTCCCACAGCCAAACTCGGGATTAGACTGGTGCAGAAATAAATGCCAGGAAACCTGGCACTCCTGAACTTGCCTTGCAGAAGGGGGTGGAGTAGGAAAAGCATTAAGCCTGTTTTCTCCTGGATCACTGGTTTCTATGATTTCAAGGAGACCTTGCTTACCCTGATATAAATAAAATATTAGTAACTCCACAACTAACTTGCATTTAAGTGTATCAGGAACAATGTATAAAGT
This sequence comes from Trochalopteron elliotii, assembly GCA_024734555.1. Taxonomy (NCBI): domain Eukaryota; kingdom Metazoa; phylum Chordata; class Aves; order Passeriformes; family Leiothrichidae; genus Trochalopteron; species Trochalopteron elliotii. The sequence continues at coordinate 2,144,966 of JANPWX010000271.1, forward strand.
GAAAGTGTGGAAAACTGATCCAGCCTATTTAACTTAAGCCATGCCACCTTCAACCTTGACAAAGCTTAATACAAGCATTTAAAATTCTCCCTGACTTCACGGAGCTGCATGTGTGTATGAAAGAAAATGAGCCTTCCTTCAAAACTGATTTAAGATGAGCAAGATCCCTGGAACTGAAGGTAGGATTCAGGATTATTTTAAAAGCTACCTATCCTGTGTACCAACAGCTAGTAGCAATAAAATGCCAGTAGCATTAACAGAACTGCTCTAAACAGGAATGCCATCCCTTCATCAAGCCAGAAAAGACATGCTCTCTCTTTAAGCCCTTAGCAAATACAGTCTTTGTGGTATTCTGGGAAGTTCAGACTTGAGCTATTTTTGTTCTTCAGCTATTGTACTAATAGTATTCTGAAGTGTTCTGTGAGTTTCAAGAGGCATGAAAACTGTTTATCTTTCTTCTTTAATATGGAAAAGAATTGCCCTGATTTCTGCCCCTGTGTGATTTGGGTGGGCAAGCAAGAATGAAATGGGAAATGCACCAAAGGAGGACTTAAATAGGATGGGAAAACAAGGGCATTTAGCATGTAAAGGGTTAAGGCACCTTCTCTGCTAGTCTTGTGTGCACATGCTGCTTAACACTGTCATGAAATAGGACCACTGTTGCAGAACAGTGAGAACATCTGTATTTCAGGAAAAGAGTAACATTTCCTATGCTAGGAAAGCAGACCACCAGCTAAACTGAAGCCACAGTTGCTACAGTGCACTGAGTGGATGGTGAGGGTGTAGTCACTGTCCAGGCTGCATCCATAGATGCTGTGTCTGCTGGGGCTGCTGAAGGAAAGGTTCATCTTTGTGCTCACACCTTGGGTTCCTCCAGGCTAGAAATCTCACAAGTGTCTGGGAGTTGATGGGAGAGTGAACCTGCAGTGCTGGTTCTGTGCACTGCTGTGCCTGAAGGCAAAGCCTTTTCCCTGCACACTAGCACAGAGCACATAGAAATTACTCTGCTCTGCTTCCACTAAGGCTTTCCAAACACTTCTTTAGGCATCAGGAACATGACAGAGCAGAAGAATGCCATTAACCCTATTGTACAGATAGGAGCTGAATAATTTGCTCAGGGTCAAAGGAAGGGCTTACCCTGGATGTCTGGAGCGTCTCTCCATCAGTCACTCCTACCAGAGGCTCGTTAATTGCTGGTGTCTCCCTCTGAGCTGCACTCTGGTACGTGTCAGTCAGGATGTTCTGCCACCAGTCAGTCTCCCTCTGTCCAGGTATGCAGACACAGATGGAGATAGCAGAGGTTAGATTATGCAGTCCTGCTCAAATGGCCTCTGGAATTTGATTGATAGCCACAGCAAAGCAGGAACAGAGTCAGTCAGCATCCAAAGGTAGCAACGATCCTGCTTTCCCATCATGGTTTTGGCTTTTGGTTTTTGAAGCCACAGCATCCCTGCAGACTGACTGCCAGCAGTAAATTGTCATGACTATCTGTGAATCATCGTCTGGCAAGTGGATGAAGGTTATGAATTTGTCCATTTGCCACACAGGCACTCAGAAACACCCTGCAGCTTTCCATGTCTCTGTCCCACGCCTTGCTGTGTTTGGAACAGCGAGGCAGGAAGCCAGGAAGCCAGAACAACTACTGGCTTTCAGGGCAGTGAAAGAAAACACGGTTTCTTGGGGATATTCCAGGCTAGGGCAAGGTGGCTCCCTGCTCTCCAGCTCTGTGAGACATGGCAATGCTGTGCCAAAAGCTGGGGCAGTGGCTGAGTTTGGCAGCAGACTTTGCCATTAACCAGCAGAACTATGATGACAGGTGTTAATTCCTAGTTCCAGTAAAGTGTTCAGAAATAACCCTGTTTCTCCCATGTTCTCTGGCTCTAGCCTGCCTTCCCATTTAGAACAACTCTGCCCAAACTGTTCAGATAACCCTTCTGTCCTTAGCAAAAGGCTTTTCAGAGCAGCTAAATACAGGCAAAGGACTTGTTTCTGTTTGCCTAGCTTCAAAATTAAATTGCCATGTTTGCCCAGGGAGTGAATGGCTTTGCCAGTTATAATCTGTAAAGTGAATCCTGGCTGGAAGCTACAAAGAACTGAGCCCTTCCACCTTGTCCATGCAGGATCGATTGAGGTACATGTAAACAATCATGTGCCAAGGGGAGAGAGCAAAACACCAAACTATGCAAGCAAATGCAATTTACAATGAGCAGAAACAACTGATCTGTCTAGTCCAGACAAAGAATTACAGACTGAATAATGTTTAACTGAGTCCAACAGAGAAGCAGAAATGCCATATTCTTGAAGCACACAGCTGCTAATCAGGCTACTGCACTCTTCATCTCATTTAAAATGGCTTTGCTCAACACCCATAAAAAAGCACTGTTGTGTAACACAATTTGAACTGGCAACTATAATATTGTGAATGTTTTACTATATAAATTGCTAAGGTGGCAGGGGTCCTGCACTGTCCCACACACCACCCAAAGACAAGGACTGGTACCCTCTTCTTCCATTTAGTGCTTGTATCTGCACCTCTTCACCTGGCACTGTCCTTCTCTTAACACACTCCACCCCCACAGGCTCGTCTCCAATTTCCAAAGCACCCAGAACCCACTTGGCACCCATATGGTGAAGTTTGGAGGAGAGGTGGGTGGCATGAGGCAGAGCCACGCCTGGTGTGGTGGTGTTCTCATGCTGCACAGCCCTTTCTGGCAGCCTCCTGTCACTGAGGAACACGGTGTAGCTTAGGCTTGTTGTGGCTTGTTACCACCTCACCCTGGCAGTAGCACCTAGTTTTGTTTTCTTTTATCATCCTTCCTTTCCCAAAGCAGCCCCTCTTTGGGTGATATGGAAAGGAGAGAGGTGTGGGCAGGGGCACAGAGAGGCAAGGCAAAACATAGGGGGCAAAGGGAAGGTTTCTGTGTCTTCTTCACCCTCCCTTTTTTTTCCAATTAGGGGACAAGACAGCCCTTCAGCAGTCCCCTCTCCCCCACAGAATCTGACAGCCACCTCTGCTCACCTCCTCCCAGCCAGGGGTCTCAGAGCCCTCCAGCAGCCCCACTGGCATTCCCTGCCCTCTCCAGCTGTACCGAGCAAGGCTGCTCACTGGAAGCTCTAGAAGGAAAATAGGGGTGGGAATCATGAGATTTCTCTGTGATGACCAGTGACACGACCTGAGGGAATGGCATAAAGTCATGTCAGGGGGTGTTTAGGTTAGATACTAGAAAAACGTTCTTCACCCAGAGGGTGGCTGGGGACTGGAACAGGCTCCCCAGGGAAGTGGTCACAGCACCAAGCCTGACAGAATCTGAGAGATGTTTGTCAGCTCTCAGGCTCATGGTGTGACTCTTGTGGTGTCCTGTGCAGGCCCAGAAGTTGGGCTCAATGATCCTTGTGGGTGCCTTTCAACTCAGCATATTCTGTGATTCTAGGAAATATCTGTCGTGCTCCCTGCACTGTATCTTCCTCTTGGACAGAAAACAATTATCTTGAGAACTGCCACACCACCCCCTTCTGACAGCACTAAATCATCTTCAATTTAAAGTGCTAGCTGAAACAGCATCTTGTCTCTGTTCCTTTGCAGTGAGTGGAGAGAGAAAAAGGAAGGACAAGTGCAATGAAGGGGATGAAAATATACAGTTCAGAAACCAGAGCAGTACTAAGCCCAACAAAAATAGCTCATCATTTGGATCCTATGATGATACTGGATGTGCATCTACCACTGACTGAGTCAGAGAGATCCCATTTCTCTGAGAGCTCTTGCTCTCATTCTTGGCCATAAAGCCATATAAATAACATATAGCACAAACAGCATCACTGACACCTGCCAAAGTTTTGAAATACCTACAAGCTAACTACTAAAACCAAGCCACCTGTCCAGTGACTTCCACTTGAGCTGTTCCACTTCATCATCCCTCTATTATTATGTTGATGGAACGCCATAAATCTACATAGTCAGAGAAGACATTCCATCCGCCCTGAAGAAATTACCCTCTAGAGAAGATGAGTGAACTCAAGGCAAAACCCCTCAAGAGGCAGCTCATCTGAGCCTCAGAAGTTGCTTGGAGAAGGAGGGCTGAGGGAATCACTTCCAGAGCATCTTTTGCTTTGTGGCTAGCTGTATGAACAAGAGAGAAGCATGGCGAGGTATATTAGAGACTCCTGGAATCATTAAGGTTGGAAAAGATCTCCAAGTTCATGAGTTCAACCATACATATTGTGGTTGGAGAAACAGCTTGAGCCTGTCCCACGCAAGAGAATTTCTGAGTGTGCTCTGAACAGCCTGGATACTTGTCAACCTAATTACATGACCAATCACTGCTTAATTGAGGCTCCATTAATTTTTTTCTGCAGGTCAGTAGTCTGCCCACTAATTTTCTGTTGCAATGGAACCCTTCTTACTGCAGGGCCCAAAGATCCTTCCAGGCTCTGGTTCTCTTAATCTTTTCTGTTTGTAGAAGTTTGGCCCTTCTGGCTCATTCCTCTCCGGGAACATGTCCCACTTTGTACAAGGCTTTGAGGAAGTCAGCTTTCACCAAGTGCTTCAGTCGGCATCAGCACTGGCAGAGGTTTATTTGGGTGTTCCCTGGCACCCAGTGAATGGTGAGCTGATCTCTGGTGAGCAGACAGACTCCTCTCAGAGCTAACAGTGAACAGGAGCAAGAAGAAAATCCCACCCAAGGGCCCCTGCTGGAAGTCACAGCCAGGGAGCCCTGGGCTCTTCCTTCCCAGTGCCCTTCTGGCTGCTTCTACCCCAGGCCTGCGGCAGAGCTCTTTGTGCACCCCATGAAATTGCACCATTAAGCCCTTCATGACATAAATATCAACAAGCAATATCAGGTGGGGATAGGATGGCACAGCTAAAGCATCCATTGTGGGGTCAGGACTTCCAGCTGCTACGTGAGACTTTCCCACTGACCTGCAAAATTGGGATATTTTGAGAATTAAATAATCTTGAACAAACCATTTTAACATTAGTAGGGAGAAGCTTCTGGGGGACTCCCACACTAGTTAAATTGTAACTATTAGTTATAATTTAAATTTATTATCATTTTGATTACATTTATATATGAGGATCATTGTAGTATTTATAGCTTTATAATAATTAATATTACTATAATCAAACTCATAATGATTTTATTATAATTTAATAAAAGATTGATTTATATACTCCTCATAGTTGCAAGTTTCTTGCTAGAAATGCTCACAGAAATGTTTCTAGATAAGGGAGTGAGTATGTGGAAATTTGACTGAATAGAACACTACCAAACAAGCTACAAGAAGTAAATGACAGCTGTATTGCCAAAAATGCTTTTTAGCTGATTATTAACAATGTTCTCTTCTTGTTATTATAGCTAATCAAGAGACTCCTCAAAGTCTAGGAACTTGCTTTTTCATAGGACTGCTTTGGCTTGCTCTGAAAATTCAGCTCTGCACTGCACACACCTGCAAAAGAGTGCAGGTAATATAACACAAAAATTACATGAGATTTAGACACTGACAACAAAACCTGTTAACCTGCAACAACCTCATTCTGCTGCCACATCCCACTGGAGGCACTAAAGCATGAATGGATGTCAGTGTTTAGGTGTTTACAAAGAAGTTTCATACAGTCATAGAACAGTTTGAGTTGGAAGGGACCTTAAAAGTTTGACTAGTTCCAACATTCTGCCATGGGCAGGGACACCTTCCACTACCCCAGGTTGCTCAGAGCCCCTCCAGCCTGGCCTTGAACACTTCCAGGGATGGGGCAGCCACAGCTTCTCTGGGCAAACTGTGCCAGTGCCTCACCACCCTCAGAGTAAAGAATTTCTTTTTAATATCTATCCTAAGCCTGCTGTCCTTTAGCTGGAATCCATTCCTCCTTGTCCTCTTCCTACAGGGCCTTGAAGAAAGGGCCTCTCTATAGGGACTAGATTTCTTCCCTCTGTGCTGCTTGGAAGGGCTTTATGTGTTAGTGTTTGCATAGCACATTCAGCAGATCAGTTTCTACACAAACCCTGCACAGATTCAGTGCCTGGATGAAGCTGCTTTGGTGGAGGGCACAAAACCAGAATGGGGCAGCCTGGGCTGACTCCCACAGGATTCCTGTCCACATCTCCTGCCGCTGGACGAGGCACAGTTTGCACAAGGCCTGACTGCATATTTGTCTGGAATTTGGATGGGATTGGAGGAATGCTCCATTCTCATTTCCTCTTGCTGAACTTTCCCATTAAATAATATAACTAAGGCTGAAGAGAGAAGAAAAGAGTATGCATAATGATTAGGGTCTCAGTGTGCAGGTGGGGTGCTGATAAGTCTTCACAAGCAGAGAAGGGAACCTGAATTTGAACCTCCCAAAGCCCAGAGGAACAGCCAACGAGGCTGTTACACAAACCACTGACACCCTTCCTGAAGAAAAGGATGACTCCCTGGTCTGTTTTCCAAGTACAACACTCTGCCCCTTCCCTTTTTCAGGATTGAAGGCTGTCAATCTCATAATCAGTACCACTAAACCAATCCCAAATACTGACAATATTTTTTCTCTATTACCATTTCTGCTCAGTTTACAGGGAGATCTGCCACAGAACAGCTCTCCCAGTGCATCACAGACATCTGTTCAACTTTTTATTCAGGATTGTGGACAAAGTAGGCAACCATCCCCACAAAAATTTGCCTCTGGATTCTGCATTGAGTCCTGCTGTCCCTATTCCCCCTAAGAACTAAAAAGTGACAAAGAGGGACATACACTATTTTTTCCCAGCAGTTTTCAGTCCTACCTCTTTGCACTCCAAATTAGGTGGGAATACAGACACTTCCCTCTTTAAGTACAGAAAGAACTAGCCCTGAGCTCAAGTTCAATGGGTTTTTTTAGGCTGCAGAAAGTCTGGCAGAAGAAGGTGCGATGCAAATTGAACAGCAGTGGCAGAAATATCAAATGGTTTACCACGTGTGAATAAAGGGAACCAGCCAGGCCTGTCTTTGAGAGATGAGGAGAGCTTCACCCTCCATCTCTGCATGGCAGCCTGCTTATGCAGAAACCCTCCAGTTCTCTGTGCTCAGCACAGTGAGTAAGATGTTTCACAATTAATGCCAAGCTGATGCAAGCAAAGTGATGTTACAGAAACTGAGCACTGACATCCAAATTCAGTACAGGAACAGATAAAAGGGTGTTGTTAGAAAAGACACCTGAAACTTACCTCTTTCCAGATGAGGGTATATATGATCTTTCCTTTATTAGAAATAGTATGAACCTAATCACAAATAGAACAATTAATTCGTGTGAATTTCCAGAGGTGTGAGTATTGAAATTAAGAAAACTAGGCATTTTTTTGACGAAACTTTTCAACGCTGGTATCTTATTACAGTCATGGCTTTCCTTCGTCTACATATTGAGTCTCCATCCCCTCAGCAAAAAAATCAAAGCGTTGTGTTTGCCCTTTCCATTTCAGATATATTTTGCCTACACACAGCCTGTGTGTTAAGCATTTAATTCAATAATGTGCCTTTCCCAGGGAACTGTTTCTTTTTCACCTTTCAAATCAAATCCAGCCTTTCTGGTCCTGACTGGAGCTGGCTTCTAATTCGATAATGTTTCGGTGATGAGTTTTGCTAAATTTATTTGTAGCTGTCTGATCAGTGCCTTACAGAGACCTCCTCATGGCTTATGTGGGAAGCTGAGAGGGGCTTGGCAGAGATGCAAATATTTTAATTTTTAAAAAAAAACATGAAGCAATATGTGTAATACTTGAATATTATTCGGTATGATCATAAATACCAGCCAAACAACCTTCCGTCTGAGCAGCTGGAGATAATAATTGTCTCCCTCTGCAGAGGAGGGCAACTTTGGCAATAGCAGGTTGGCAGTAATGTTCACAGTTTTTTTTACAGTTAAACCCCTCTACACACTTACAGCAGACCATTTATACATTTTCCTTCTTCCCAAATCCACAGCATCTGCAACTCCTACTGACGTAGATACAGGTCCTCTGGTGTGGATTTAAGTGGTCAATTCAAGCTACTAATTAGCTGAAAAGGTCGGCCAAAGCAAGCAACTGATAATGGTGAAATTAAAGCTCAGGGCTGTTTGTTGGTCACTCCTGCAAGTTATGCTACAACTAGAGAAGGATTATGAATCCTGTTTGGTTTAGGAAGAAATGTGTGATTTAATCTCCAAACCTCATCCGAATGTACTCCTGCACTGATGCAGCCATGTGGCAAATGCACGACTGTATTGTTATTTTTCAGACGGGAAAGTTGCTGACAGAGGCGGGCGCTTACCAGAGCATCCAGACAAGCACGGAGCCGGCTGTTGCTGCGAGCCCCTTGCAGCCTCTGTGAGACGCCACAGCCCTGGGATCGACCCGTAGGGAACAAGCCACTGCATCTGTTTCCAACGTGCATACGAGCATTTCCCGACCTGAGTAACTCCCAAGGTCTGCCCGAGACGATGCTTTGAAAAATCACAGTCAGCTGCAAACAAAGCTTTCTCGGACACGAACTGGGAGCTGGTTCCTTCGCCTGGCATTTCCCTGGAGGCTGCCGGGCGCGGGGCCCCTGCCCATCTCCTCACGCACATTAATGAGCACTGTGGGACCGCCTGAGCAGCGACACCCCCGCCCCCCGAGCCCACCTCAGCCGTGGGGTGCGAGCGCTGCCCATCCCATCCCTTCCCACTGCGGGACCACCTTCCCCCGCCCCGCCAGCCGGGACCGCGGCGAGACGCCGCCACCTCCGACTGACACCGCCACCGGGCCGGTCCCCATTCGCTGCCGAAGCCCAGCCCAGGGGGAGCCAGCCCAGCGCCGACAGACGGCGGCCGCCGCCGCCGTCTGTCGGCGCTGGGCCACAGTCAGCTGCAAACAAAGCTTTCTCGGACACGAACTGGGAGCTGGTTCCTTCGCCTGGCATTTCCCTGGAGGCTGCCGGGCGCG